>VZUI01088620.1:49162-67162 GCA_013401135.1 Cettia cetti | reverse complement strand
GTGGGCAGCAGGGCCAGGGAGGGGATTCTGCCCCTCTGCTCTGCCCTGCTGAGAGCCCACCTGCAGGGCTGCATCCAGCTCTGGGGGCCCAGCACAGCAAGGACATGGAGCTGTTGGAGTGAATCCAGAGGAGGCCACCAAAATGATCAGAGGGATGAAGCAGCTTTCCTATGAGGAAAGGCTGAGAGAATTGGGATTATTCAGCCTGGAGAAAAGAAGGCCCTGCAGGTACCTAATGGCAGCCTTTCAGTGCCTAAAGGGGGCGTAAAAGACGGCTGGAGAGGGTCTTACAAGGACATGCAGTGACAGGACAAGGAGGAATGGCTTCAAACTGGAAGATGATAGGTTTATATTAGATATAGGAAGAAATTGTTTCCTTTGCAGGGTATGAGGCACTGGAGCACCCCATCTGAGGAATTGTTCAAGGCCAAGCTGGAGGGGCTTTGAGCAGCCTGGTCTAGTGGAAGGTGTCCTTGTCAATGGTAGGGGGATTTGAAATTTTTTTCTCTAAGCTCCCTTCCAGCACAGACCATTGTGTGACTCTATTCATGGTGATTATGGTTTAATGATAGAGGTTTTATGTGTTTTTCTTAAAAAATAATAGCTGATAGTATGAGCTGTTGATACCATTAGGTGGCATTCAGAAAAAAGAAACATCATGAAATGTTTTTCTGACAGGTTCAAAATCAAATTTTATTTCAAGATTATTTTTTTTGCCTTGAAAATCCCAAGATTAAGACTTATTTTGCTATTTATAGATAAATAAATATTATTTTTAGTCTAGTAAAGCTGAAAAATGCAGTATGTGGTTACAAAACAAGCATTAAATTTGCAGCCTGTATTTGTTGGAGTTATTTTTATGTAGCAAGAGATCTCTGCTTTCGTGCCTCATTTGTAGAGAGCAGTTTATTCCAAACTTACAAATCACTACGAGTAGGCAAGTGTAAAAGGACTTGAATTTTTCAGCAAATGAAAATATCAGGTGAAACACTGATGTGAAAAGCTCCCTGTCAGCTTTTTGAAGAGGATAGGTTTTCTTAAATCCACTGTTTGTTGCACCAATTGTATTTTCAGTGTTATGATTTCTGTGGAATAAATATGTGTGTACCAGTATGGAAGATGTCATTAACCTAATGCAGAAATATCAGAGTTCTTTTTGTGCTCTGCACTGGCAATCTTGAGTCTGTCATGCCTTTCCCTCCAATGCTAGAAACTGCAATAAATGGATATTTTTGGTTGACCTTTTGTCATAGTCTGAAAATTTGATAAAAGAAGACCAAAGTAACTTCTACCAAGTGAAGAAGATAAGAAGATAAATCTCACTTGTCAAGAGTGTTGCTTTTTGTGAAGGAAGTGTGTATCAATGGAGTTTACACATGAAGGTTGAACTTACATCATCTACTTGGTTATCTCCACAGTTTTACTTGAAGCAAAGTATTAGGTCCAACATCATGGAATTTCTGTGTATTGTAGTAGTTTTAATACAGTTTGGAAGAACCTATGAACTTGTCAGTGTCAGGTCAAAACTGGACAAGTCAAAGCTTCTTCAAAAATGTAATTTAATTTGAAAGGTGCTTTGGAATTTATGATTGCTAATGAGAATTTTGTGTAGCTCTGTGGTGCCCCAGAGAGAACCATCACTGCTAAAATTTACCTAAAAGTCTCATTCTGACAGGATGAGCTGGTAATAACGGTATTAAAAGAAGCAGGAAAAGTTAGCTGGCTAGTTGTTTGGGGTTTTGTTTTTAACTTGTGTGGCAGTAACCCCTGCAGTATTTGTGCTACACTAAAGAAATTATGTAAGTGTGAAAAAAAATGTTTATAAAAAAAGGATTTTTAAAATATGTGCAATATGCTGTTAAAGTTAATTGTGTTGCAATAATTTTATAATGTACTGGTTTCCATAAATCATATGTTATGAAAGGAGTAATGAGCAGATTTTGAAATGTAAAATCAGGTAACAGAAATTGAGTGGTGTTTGTACACTATAACTAGAATTAGCATGTGCTTCATCAATGCGCTTTAGCAAAGAGCATCGTTCTAATGTTGTGTATTTTTGGTACAGGTGATAACAGACATCCTGTTATATCCTTTCCCCTGATTTTCTTTTAAATGGCATAATTGAATTACTTGCTTACATTGACACTGTTTTCCAATCAGTTCATCAGAAGTGAAGCAAACTCTGTTTAGCCAGGAAAGCCAACATCTGCAGATAGATAAAAAGTGTTAAGTAGGGAATGAGATCTTCCACCTTTAGTTTTTATTTTGATAAGCCTAAACATTTAAAGTATCTGCATCCATCCCCTCAGTAAAAGCTTCTGTTCTAAGCACTTTCTCGTGGGTTGTGTTTCTTTGTAAGCTGTCAGCTGATTTCAGATATTGCATCTGATTACTTTGGAAATAATTATACAAAATAACAGACTTAAGGAAATCAATTGTAGAAGGAATAATTGTGTACATGGTATAAGAATAATTTCTTTTAAAATGAAATTATTAATGTAGAAGTAGAAAATAGTTAGCTGTATTTTTTACAATATTTTGTTGCTGAAAGGTCTGGCATTGATTTTAACTTCTTCTGAAATTAGGTAGTGAATCACTGTTTTGTAGATCTTTTCTGGGAAGGAAACTGAAGATAGTACAGGGTAAAAATCATATAAGGGAAACTATTATGTTATTATGTCATCCTGTGCTGTTCCTTTTGTTCCTGTCCTATCCTTTTGTAGTTACCATGAGACTGAGTCAGTCAGCAGAACAGCCATTGCTCCTCAATTGATTTTTGAATTTTACGTGTCCTATGATAGATACTTTTTGAGACTATGAGCCTGTAATGTACTGTAGTTTGAGGGCTGCAAAAGCAGGATTGAAATAGTGGCGTTAACAGTTCAAGAGTAATGTGTCTAATAGCAAAGTACTCACTTTTGATTTATAGTGGAGCTCCATATAGAAAGCCAGATACCCTAAGTATCTAAAACACGAAGGAAAAAAATTTCAGTGTCACCCATTTTTAAAATGTGAGGGAGTGAATAGGGGAAGATACTAGTTTACAGCTGTTTGTTGTTTAAGAGGTCTTGGTAATTGTTTTGACTATAATCTTGACAAAAGCAGCTATATTGCTTACTTCCTCCAATGGTTCATTGGAGGCTTGGGAGGGGCTGAGTTTATAAACTGTGAGTTCTTCTCAGTCCTTTAATTAAAAATTAGGTGAAACATTCTCACTATTGGAAAAAGAAAATCTTGGATACTATTTATATACTTTCAATGTTAAATGCTGCTTCAAGTGACATTTAAGTACATACCATAAGTAATGCCTTGAAACAGACATTTTCTGTTCCTTTCTGGTTGTTTTTAGCTTGGTTTCTATGGCAATGAAGCCTATGAAGAGTGTCAGGCCTCTTCTTCCCCTGTCTCCAAAAATAACTTCCCAATTTTCCGCCAGTAGAATCCAAAATTAAATGTGAAGGGGGAGGCTTAAAGGTAGTCATATTCCTAGTGACTTCAGAGAGGAGAGTCAGTGCTCTGTGAAGAAAAGACAGAGTTGCTACAATACAAAATGATATAACTACTGCTGTCTACCCTGCTGGTGTGGGCAAAATTTCCAGTGTACTGGGGCAAATTCTGCAGTTGGGGTGTTTTTGTTTTGTTTTTGTTTTTGTTTTTTTTGGGGGGGGGGGGGGGGGTGTTTGGGTTTTTTTTAACCCAGCAAAGTAGTTCTCTAAAATAAGCTAAGTTACTGCCTTGAGGAGAGAGTAGGATACAGGACACTTGAACAAGAACTAACAAAAGCTAGTTTGTGTTCATGGAACAACTTGTGTTTATTATTCTAGCTGTAAACACTCAAGCTGCTTAATCCAGTTATTGTTGGGGTTTTTTCTGTGTGGGTGGGGGGGAGGGGTTTGGTGGTTTGGGTATTTTTTAATAAAAGGGGTAAAGATTTTTCTTAAAGTTACTGCATTAGGATAACCTTGGTGCTTTTCAGAATTTGAGAGGCCTCTAAAACAAAGGGAGGATAGCTAGAAATACTTGGTTCCTAAATATAAGCCTTACAAAATAAAGGCACTTTGAGTGGCACTAAAGGGTTTAACAGGTTTCTCTTGTATGGAACCCTTAGGATGGAATTTTTCCATTTCCTAATTGCAGTTGCTATAACCATTGAATGAGTCATTAACTTTGTCTTTGAAGACAAGAAGTCTCATGTGCATGTTCTTGTCTGATCTTCATGTTAACTCCATCATCTCATAAATTACTCCACTGTTAAAATATTACAGATAATTTGGAGTTAAATAGCTTTCAAGAGAGCATGTAGAAGATGTAAAATTAAATTTCTGGGGAATGGCAAAGTTTTTTGTTGTGTTTTTGTTTTTGGGTCTTTTTTAGGAGTAATGTGCTCTTTGGCCAATTAGGTGCTTGTGAATCTCTGTATCTTCAGATCAGTGACAGCATTTACTGTGGTGTGGTAGGAAAAAAAGTTGCAGTGATTGAAGAGGAGAATGGCAGGAGAGGAAGAATGGAAGTAACAGAGATCCATTTAAGTTTGCTTTACTTTTTCCCCTGCCCAAAGACCAGATTTTTTTGGTGGGGTAGTCAGAACTACACACACATCCCAAATGAGGGTGAATGTACCAGCCATTAGTGTAAGAACTATGCCTGTAGTGTTTTGTTCTTTACACCTTAGTTAATCAAATTAGCTTTATTTAATAAGGGGCTTATTTTGGCTATATCCATTGCAATACTTTCTTGTCAATTATTGTACTTAATTTAAAACCATGACATTTGTAGCTCTCAGCTTGCTTTTCTGATCTGATCAACCTTTTTAGAGTTGAGAGGTTTGTATTCTTACTTGCTTTCTGTATCCCAGAATATATTAGTTTATTTTGAAATGCTTTTGTTTTTTTGGCTTTAGCTACTTGAATTGGCTAAAAATATTTCTCATATTACTGCTACTTCTGGATCACTGTTTAGGCATTAAATGACCTGATTGCTTAGGACCCAGAAACCCTCAAAACCACCTATGATTTCTGTTGAAGGTGACCTCTGAGCATCAGGAAACATTTTTTTTTCTTTTTTCTTTTTCCTTATTTTTAGTAATGTGAAGGTGACTGAGCACTGAAGCAGGTTTTCTGCATAGCCCGTGTAGTCTCTATCCTTGAAGGTATTCAAAAGGTGTTTGGATGTGGTCTCATACATCCAGCTGTAGGTGCTTCTCCTTGAGGAGAGAGGATGAACTAGATGGGTTCAGGAGTCCCTTTCAATCTCAACCGTTCTGTGAATTTTGATATAATCTGCATATTAAAACAATTTTGGTGTCTTGCACTGCTTAATGAGAAATTTAGCCTTCTCAGAAGGCACTTTTTCCAATAATCTGATTGTACTTTGCCTAATAGGAAATAATTGTAGTTATATTCTTAATATTTGTTACTGAAATAATATTTTGCTGTAGGGCGTTTGTAAAAAGTACCAGTTTGAGATATGTTTAACTTAATCTTATTTTTCAGTCTGGGTTTTACATGTGGTGCTTCAGTTGTTGCTTTCTAGGCATCTTATCTTGTAGTTCACACTATTGGGAACTAGAACTCTTAATTCTAGTGCTCTTTCCTTTTAAAAACTTGCTACATTCTAAGAACTATCAAGTTAGCTAAAATAATCAAAAATGTCTTCTCTAAGAAAAGATATTAGCTACTGGTTCTGAATTCCATAGTTTTAATCAACGTTCTTCCTAATCCAAACTCTTATTATACATGGTACATAAAGTGCATGCTTTACTGAACATGTCTTTTTAGAACTGCATCTTAATCAAGAAGAAAACCAAACCAGAAACTTGGAGTTTTGTAGGGAACGGATTGTTTCCAGAGTGTAAAGAACAGCAGAGTATTTTGAGAAGCCTTAGAATTAGCATGGAGAAGCTCTTTTACAAGATGTAAGAGAATGAAAGTCCCAGTTACAGAAGTAGAAATGTCTTAATTCTTTTTCTTCTAGATAAATACAATAAACAATAGTATTTCTCACCTGATTTGTTTCAAAATAGGTTAATACATTTTATGACTGTACATAAGAACAAAATATAATAGTATTTTGCCATATAGTAAACATGGAAAACTCCAGATTTTTAAAACTCCCTCAAAATCACTGAGAAGAAAACCATTCCTGGGGGGAAAAAAGGCAAGGCAGTTAAGATAATCTTTAGCTGATTGCTTAAAAGAATTTAGCTGCACTACTTGAAGTGGTGGTCACGTGCTGTTTTGTAAATGATTTGTTTTATTGATGAGAGTAATCTTGTCTCTCTTTGAACATGTCTCTGCAAGTATTAGGTTGTCATGGGACGTATTCCCTGAGTGCCTCTGAAATGTGTGTGTTTTTCTCCGAAGCTTCACAATGAGGATGACCCCCCAGAGTCTTCGGCGGCTGAGCAGCCTTCAACATCTGCAGAGACTCCGCAGCCTCCGCAGACAGCAGCCTTACCTGAGGCAGATACTTCCCCTCCTCCTTACTGTAGCATAGCTGTGGAAGCAGCTGCAACCTCAGGTATTTTTCTCAAATGGCAGCTTGTCAGGGACAAGTGTGTATGAATCAGCCCTTGGTTCAAAGTGGTCTGATGCTGCTGTGTAATTTTTTTTTCCGTGCGCACAGTTGCAGGAAAAAGCTGTCCTTTGATGTGCAGCTGTTTGGTTTGTTCAGAAGAAGCACACTTGTAAATTATGCTGATTGTTCCAAATTGCTACACTAAATGGATGTTCATTAATTAGTTTAATAGGTTTTATTTAAGTCTGCTTGTAGTTCATTTCCACATTTAATCTACATCTTTAAGTTGTGTCCATTATTAGACCTCATTAGCAATTTTCATTGCCTCTTTATAAAAAACTCTTCAGACTTCTTTAGTGTGTGAAATGGCTTGGTGAAAATATTGCCATGAAAAGGTTAATTTTGCTTTAAAGGGATAAAACTTCTCATGAAAAATGAATAATGGATTTCTTTATCCATTTATTCATTGCTCTTTTTCTTAGAAGATCGTGACTTTTCTTGTTGATATTGGAGACTTAACAGCAGGCAGCATCAAAATTCCTGTTTAAGTAAAGTTGCATGGATTTGTCTCCCATGAGCCAAATAAATATTTTAGGAGTAACTGCCAACCTAATTTTTTAAATGTTTGTTAAAAGAACAGTTTCCTGTCCCTGTTCTTTGAGACAGTGTTTGCAAGTACAACACATAGCTGTGTGGAATTATCCCTATATATAACATCCTTGTGTTGGTGTGCTGACAAATCTGTTGACCATGTGACCTGTGATGACAAATCTTTACAACATAAACAGTCTTTTAACGAGCTACTGCTGGGTGTAGGAGGAAGCTCAAGGCATATTATAAGTGTTTTTAATTAATATTGTTAATAATGATGTCTTACTGTCACAACACAGAAGAATGAAGTCTGTGGTCTATTTTGATGGAAGGAACAATTTTAAAAAGAATGTGTTGAAATTGAAATCTTGGAAAAACCGATTTTCAGAGAGCAACTGGAGTTGGTAACAAGGCCACACTGATAAGAATACAGCATGGCTATTGCTGGACTGAAGTAACAGATTGATACTGATATTTAAAAAATTTTTAAAGATTTTTTTGTCTATATCTTTTGTATGATTGGAGAAAAAGAATTTGGTTGGAATGCCTGGGGATAGAACTAACTAAAATATGTTGGTTTTTTTTTTTCTTCATAAATTTGTTGACTCCTTGCCAGCATCTGTGTTAAGGTTTCTGCCTTGGGTACCAGTTCAGAGTACCATCAAGCTGTTAGAAGTTTTTCTTTATAAATACTTTTAAGAACTTAAAATGCAAATATCCTCATTTTCAGCCTCTAAAAAATATACTTTAAAGGTAAATAATTATGTGCATGTGAAAGTTAATATTCTTGGCATCTTTTTGGTTTAAAAAAAAAATAACTTCTTTATTTTGAACAGACACACACAATGAGTTTTATCCTGTACCACCTCCATACAGTGTAGCTACCTCTCTTCCTACGTACGATGAAGCAGAGAAGGCCAAAGCTGCAGCCATGGCAGCTGCTGCAGCTGAAGTTGCCCAGCGAGTAAGTGATACAGTTCTGGTGAATTTCAATTTTGTGAAATGTGTTAGGCTAATTATTTATAAGAATTGGGCCCATATTATGACCCACAACTATAATAATGGTGGGCTGATGATTTAAGTATTTTGAATGTTTAGGTTTATATGCATAGTGTAAGCTAGCTGTAAATACTATAAAAAGCACATCATATTCAGTCTTTTGAAAAACATGGCTGTCCAAATAGCTTTAAAGCCAAATTTTGCTGTTTTAGTAGTTTATCCAGTATTTTGTCAACTTTTAATTAGGTATCCCCTACTAATGTTACTTTGTAGAGTTATCACTAATGTGTACTATTTTGGATGGTAAAACCAAAAGAATTACCAAAGACTTTTAGAGAGGAAGGGAGAATTTCAACTGTCTGGAAGGGTCATGACCCCAAATCATGTATATAGTTTTTAATAGGAAAGGTTCCTGTTGTTTGATGGAAACTGAAATACTGAAGTTCAAAGGAATATTCCAGGTGCTTAAAAAAGCCCCTACATGAGTTGTGGAAAACAATTAATAGGCATAATATTCAGTGTTTCTAGTTTTGTTAGAATTAACCATATGAAGGATACAGTCTTCAAAATAGAAAATTGGTGTCTGCAGTTAGTGGTAAATGTTAGTTTTGCAAGCCAGTTTCTTCTTTTCTCTGAAGTTTTGGAATGTAGAAATTCTGCTGCTTGGTAGTATTGACCATAATATACTATACCCAAAAAAGGCTTCCATGCTTTCACTAAAAATCTCCTCCTTGAGATCAAATGTGATTACATTTGATATGCATTTAAAATCTTACTGGCTATGGTGTGCTTGTGGCTGGAAAATCACCTTTACTCACCCAGCAGGAGGCAGATCCTTCCTTGACTGCTGCACAATGCTTGCTGTGCACAGCACTCACTTCAAGGTATGCACAGCTAATGTTAAAGTGGGTTTGTGCAGCATCACCGGTGACGGTGTCACACGAATCTGTTTGAATTCGGTAGAAAACCACACAGAGATTTGACTTGCCAAGTTTTAGCAGTGAGGGGATGATGTCCTTTGTCACTTTTTATCTGTTCTAACAGGACCATTGATTCTTTGTACTCTGTCCTTACTGCTTGTCACATAAGTAAAACTTTTGCTGAAATACTGGTCTGAATCGAACCCTTATTCTGAAGTTACAGATCTGGAGCATTAACAACCCAAACCCTAACTTGTAGAGTACCTGTGACACTGCAGACAGGATGTCTAGCTCTGCCAAGATTCTTGTTCTTATACCTAGAACCCTACAAAATGCCAATTTCAGACATACAAGCAATCTCCCTTGACAACTCAGCCTAAAGTTCAGCCAATTTCCAGAAAAAAACAAACAAACCTCAAAACAGAACAAGTATTTTTTGTCATGTCATTTTAAACTTTTATTTATTCTTTCTTACAAATTCAGGTCACTGTGACAGAACCATCTCTTGCCCTTCCTCAAACAGTCTGCCTGGTTTTGGTCAAACAACAAATTTTTGAAAAATGAGTTTCCTCAGTTGATACATACAGCTTCAAATTTTGTAAATGCATGGAGATGATCTTTCATCTAAAAAGTTTAGACTGATCATAGCTCTGAAGGGGTTGGGACTTCAGATGTGCTGTTCCCAGAGAACATTCTCAAATGTTCTGTTTCAGAGTAGAATTACAGAACTAAAAATAGCTACATTGTGTGGCTGCTCTTGACTGCTTTTTGGTGAAAACATTGGACCTGAGAAATAGCAATTTCTGGTGTGCCCTGAAGCAGTTTTATTATTCTTAGCCTTCAGTTAGAAGGGGAGGGGAAAGCCACTAGATTCACCTCTCTTCACTGGTGAGTGGAGGGAATAAGGACACTGGCTGAGCCTCTGAACCTTACATGTTGTAGGAAGAGAAGTCTGGTTTTGATTGAGCAGGGAGGTAACTGGCTCTAGCAGGGATCAGAGAGGATGGGTCTGAGTCAAAATAAGAGAAGGCAAGGATGAATGGAGAGCAATGGTATGGACAGAGTAGAAAGACTTAAACAAGAAACAGAAAGGAAAAGGATTATCTGAGATTGGTGGAGAAAGGAACCCAAGTGGGGTTTAGTACTGTGAAAGTAGCTGAAGCTGATGTGGGAGAAAAGAAGACCAGGAAGGGAAAAGGAATCTGGAGGTAAGAGGCAAGAGGGTTGGATACAGTGATAAAGTGAGAAATAAACTTTTTCACAATCTGCTTTGCTAGAACATACAGGAGAGCTTGAAATTCAAGAACTATGTGCTGACACCACAAGAATTTCACTCATGAAAAATCAGTAGGAACACACTATCATTCCAGCAATGCAGAAATTGACTAAAAGATTCTAGACTTATGGCAGTATTAAGTTAGTATCAGAAGCATATCTGAAAGTCACATCCTTGTTGACTGCTGAAGAGCTCAAGTTTGACAGTAATTCTGCTCAGTTTGCTTCTGTTTTTTTTCTTTCTTTTTTTTTAGCAAATGCGTGCACACACACAAGCTATATTAGAGAAACAGCATTAAGTTGCAAAGTTGGGATTTGGGGAAAAAGTAAGAAATGGTGAAGCTGAGTTTCAGTTCTGTAGATGATATTAAAATTATGTGCCAGTGCAGTTTTAATTACTGCTGTTTTAATTATCTTACCATGTGATGCTGCCACAAAATCCCTACCTTATTTAATACCTCTGGACTTACACTGAGAGAGACTAAAACTGTGTAATAAGACTGTCTTAATGTGACAGATGGCTGGAATAAGAAAGCTCTTGTTACAATTTGAGTGGTGGTTTGCCATTTTTTGGGGAAGGGTTTAGCTCTGAATACCCATGGAAGAACAGATAAGTAACTTAACAGTAGTGCAAAGTTCAATTATTTTCTCACTTTCACAAGCTGCAGACATTATCTGACCTGCATGTTACACACTTTACAAAACACAAATGATGTAACATGTAGATTTTTCAGTTTTTATTTTCAGCCTTGTGAAATTAGTGCTCTTACAAATGTGAACTCTGCTGTGTTCCAAACTTCTGGTTTCTTCCTTTTAAATGAGAATATATTGCCTCTTTACTGCAATGATGTGAACAGTTGGAAAAAGTTAAATGTTCTTACGTTACCTTGAGCAATGTGTGAAGCTAATCATTTTCATGGTGTAGTCCAAAGCGTGCAGTGAAGGCTCAAATCTACTCTTAAGCAAAAGAGGAAAATGACATGGAAGGGCAGCACACTTCTTATGCCGCTTTCATATTTTTTCTCCCAAATCATGCAAGTCACTTAAAAAGATCCTTAATGTGATCACATTAAATACTTCATCATAGGCCCTCTATCAACAGATAATATGAATAATCTAAACTTAACGTTTACTGAAATTTTCAGTAATTTTATAATTTTTTATGTTGTTCGTCTTACAGGAATAGGTTGTGTATAAACATGTATTCCTTTCAAATGCTCCCAGATACCTCATTTTATCAAAGAAATTATACTAGCCCTGTGTTATCAGTAATGATAGCATTAGTTATCCTGGCTTTTTCTTTTCAGTTTCTCAAGGTCAGTTTTGAAAGGGCAATTTAAATGGACAAAAGTACTGCTAACAGTTTAATGACTTTGTTTGTATGTTGCAATGAATGGCTTTTACTTAATGCTTTTCAGTTGCATTTGTCTTATGTTTTTCTGTTTTTACATGCTTAGCACGCCCAGTTTAGGGAATCTAGGAGTCTGTTTGATGAAATATTCCTCAGTCGTCCAGAGGTATGGTATAGTTCTCTCTAGTTTAGACTTTGCTATGAATTTTCCTGCTGGCAAACGAATGGTTCTGGGGTTAATTGTGCCTTTTCCCCCTCACTATTAATTTCTTCCTATTGGTTTGTATCCTGAAGATAAAATTTATGGGGTTTATTAAGTAATTAACCCTTTCCTCAGAAGTTTTTCTCTGTAACCGCTTCATTGGAAAGAGTTATATCAGTTTAGTGGTTCTTTACTTGATTAAGGTGGTTGTCTCCCTAAATGCCATACTAGGTTTCAGTTTGAAAAAAAGCTAAAGAACACTGAGGAGAAAAAACAGTCCTCCTCTTGCAGAATACTACAGAGAGCACATTAGTTTATGGGGATTTAATAGATTCAACTTCAATAGATGCTGTGTACCATTTGATGTTCTTTTGTTTAGAGAAATTACTCTGTGTGACTTGCCACTTATGTTGATAATATAATTTGCTGTTCAGATGTTTCTCTGGTCATAGGAGCAGTAAGTTTTCTGTTCCTACAGAACTTATTTAGAAAGCAAGAAATGCTGTCCATCTTCCTTAACTTGGCTAAGTTTGTCAAAAATCAATGACATACTGAAACAGTGCTACGTATCTTATAGATTTGTGTGTTCTGCTACAATCTTCTCATTAAAAAGAAAAAGATAGATAAAACATATAACCTCATTGATAAAAATGTCACTGTCTAACAGAAAAGTATTTAATGAAAATATATTTAGGCATCAGTGTAGAGGACAGTTGTACTTTATTGCCCATTTTCATTCCTCAGTGCATGGTGGCAAGCAATTATATTTTGAAGAAACACTAAGGCAATTAACACCAACCAGATCAAATGAGAGCACTGAAAGACAGCCAGAATTAGTGGGACTTGAGCAGTGGTTAGTTAGTGTTTTCTGTCTGTAGGGCTGCTTGTAAAACCTCATAATCCTAAATGATGTGGATGTAGACTGATTTAATTTCTTAATATTCTAAGTATTTAATTTCTTAAACAGTCATAGTTTTTGTATGCTGGTGTTTGGAGACAGTGAAGAGAACTCACTTTCAGCTTCCTTTTTGACATGGAGTGTGATAAATTAGTACTTGTTCACACTTAATACAACAGTATGCAAACATCTGCTCTCATGTTCCTGAGCTGTATTGATTGACCTGTGTTTCTCACAGGTATAAGCGTCAGAGAAGCCTCTGCTGAATTTGTTACTGTCATTGAGCAAAATTTTCTTTTTTCTGAGGCAACTTTTACATCGAACATAATTCACAAATTGTTTTGGAAATGTCTGTATGAAGTACAGTAGTTAACAGACAGTTTTTAAAAAGTCCAAAATTGTTATGTATGGGGTTTTGTAGACCTTGTGAAATTAAAATTGAAAGTATTTTTTTATCCTCACTTGAAAAAGGAAGTTTTATGGCATGCATTTCCAAGATAAACACATTCAAATGCAGCTCTTTTTTTAATGCCTTTTCAGCCCTTCCTTCCCTCCCATTCCCTTCCTCTCCATCAGTCTTGTAGCTGCAGTGAAGTTGAGCTAAACTAAGTGATGCTTTCTTAGTCACTTAATATGACCATTTAGGAACACCTGAAATTATGTGGAGTTGAATTGCAGCCCCTTAGGATTGCTGTTTAACTGGCTTTTTGTGCTTCCATTGGAATTGCATATGTTAATAGCAGTGTTTAAGTAAGTTATCTCATACAGTGTCTTGATTAATTAATCTGAAATACACAGCGTAGCTGGAATTTCACAGCTGTATTACTAAGGGTGAAGCTGACTGCTCTGAGTTGCTGCAGCAGTTATTTGAGCACGTTTTTAACCTAATTGCCATACCCTGATAAATTTTGTTCTATTGACAAAAGGGAACATATGAGAGAGCTTTAGATCACTGTGCTTGTTTAATGCCCTCTTAGTCATAAACATGATTTGTGCTTCTGGGTGAAACAGCCAAGTAAATTTCACTTGATCTCTCTTGATTTCATTTGTTTTTATAGGTAATTTCTTATGTCAGTTCCAATACATTATTGTAATTGGAGGAAAAATTAGGAAAAGAATGTTACCTGTGCTTCTGTTTAAACCATTTTACTGCTGCTACTGACAGCATTATTTAACTTGTGTTATCCTGCATTGATTTGGTGCTCATTTAAGTATAAAAATGGTGTTTAATTGGTCTTAGTTTTCATCAGGCTCTTTAGGAAGTGCTGTCCTTGTGAAAACCCAGTCTACAGCTGGAGGAATAGTTCACAGAACCACATATATAATATCTGCCAAGTTCTGTTGAAAATCGAGTTCTGAGAAACAAAGCAACTCTCAGTTTCAGTATTTTAAGTTCCAGCATTTTGACACAATGGGAGAAATCTTTGGATCATTTTGACTGATGTCTCTGTTTGCTTTTGTTTGACTTCAAGTGCTGTGCTTTTTTGAGCTTAGAAGCCTTTTAGACACTTTTAATGTGCTCACGCCCTCTAGTGACCCTGGAGTTGTTCTTTGCCTTGCTTATGTTTTGCTGTGGGTTATAAAATTGGTTAGTGCAGTGCTGATGCATCAACACTTGATTGTAAGATACTAACCTTATTCGATGACTTTTATTTTATATTAAGGAAATGATTAGAAGACCTTTCCAGCAGGAAAAGTATAGACCATACTGTGTGATGACTTTTCAAAAAAATACTTAATAGTTTGGCTACATATCAAGATAGTTACAGTAAAAATAAATATATGTTGTTTTTGATTGTCAAAGCACTAATCTGAAACAATTCTAGCTTCATTTAAGATGAATAGACAGTATGTACATATCTTCTACAGAAACTTTTACAGAAAATTTGGGCTCTGTCAATATAAGCAACAAATAAGACTTGTTTTATAGTTATAAATTTTTTTTTAAAACTTCCTTTATGTGGACATGTTACAGAAATGTCAATTTTCTTCTAGCTTTAGAAACATGATTAATACTTTATCCTATAGATAGTTATTCTAAACTTTTCACTAAATTATCACTAACCTGTAAATCCAGGAAGAAGAGTATCCACCACGGGATGATTTCAGTGATGCAGATCAGCTTAGAGTGGGCAATGATGGCATCTTCATGTTGGCATTTTTCAGTAAGTTATCTTGTATCCCAGACCTACTGAGGTATATCTTGATTGTACCTTTTTCTTATGGAATATAAAAGAGAGCTGTGATAAATTGCATTAATGTACTGTAATGAACAGATTTTTCTGCCTGTGCACAGATATAAACACTTCCTGTTCCAGATACAGCAAATATGTTGCCTTTTTTTGGTGGCATCTGTCACAGATAAGGAGACAAAGCAAAATCATAGTAAATACTTGAAGGTCTAGCACTGGAAATTCTATCCTCTTCTAATTGCACCACCAACTTGAATTAAAGATCACAGAACTCTGGCAATTGATTTTTAACTAGAAAAATATTGCGAGAGACGATATGCTGGATCAAAGTTGCTGATGTTAGTGTAGTGAATTAGGCAGCCATGCGTGGATTTTTGAACCAGTCCGACCATACTCATTTTCAGGTTGAACTAACCACTGTCACATAAAAATGCATTGTCTTCAGATAACCTGATTTCCACCAGCCCTCCTGTAGCTCCTCGTCATGTACTGTGTGCACACTGTGCATGTCTTGTAACTTGTGTACTGCATTAAGCAAAGTTAGATTTAGCAACTAGCAGCTGTTCTTATGAGGAAGCTGTGTTAGTTTTATCAATTGCTTATTTTTTTCTAATTTCTGAGGGTTTCTTCCCTTTCTGAAAAAAGTGTTTGCCAGCCCGGGTGGAAGTTTGGTGTTGGGGATATATCTGTTCGGCTGAGAATTCATCAGGATTAAAGCTGATTGATTATCCACTGGAGTCTCCATTATGTCTTTCAACCTAGGTTTCATAATAGTTCTTTTTTCTATAATCTTTTTTTGCAAACTCTTTAACTGTTGTAGACACAGGTTACAATGCTTTCACAGAAGTTTTTTTCATATTGGTTATGATACAGTGTTTTCATCTTGGGATAAAAATATATGTCTCTGCCTCACAAAGGAAATCTATAAAGATGCTTATAGAGTAGCAAAGTGAGTTTTGTAGTCTGACCTCTTTCTGTAGTTGGAGCCTAGAAAGAGTATATTCTTGGGGGCAAAGCGAGGTGTGACTTAATATTTCTTTTTCACTTTATTTTCCTCTCCCTTTTCTATGTTCTATAACTTCTTGGATTTAACTTATTTTGATCCCTGTGTGAACTTGTTCTTCTTTTTAAATTCTGGTTCAGGCCTTCATTAGCACTGCACTTGGAGGGCAAGGGGATTGTTGGCTTTAATATGTTTTAAGTCCTTTAAGTCACAGATGTCCAAAATTACATTCCCAGAACCTTGTGTCCACCTTCAAGAATGCAAGTATTTACTTGGATAAACTGGCAACCTTCTCTTCAAATAGGTATTTAGCTGAGTCTGACTGCACAGAGCAGTACTCTTACACATTGGACAAAAATGCTCTGTAGATCATAATTTTTCATAATTGTTCTGAGAGTTTTTTATTGCAAACTTTGCTTGCCTATGGAGGAAATGCATAAAATGAGTACTTACACATTGTAAGGTGTTTATGCAAGTGTGTGTTTAATTGGGATTTGTTGGTTATTATGGATACTGGTTACATAGGGAAATTGATAAACTTTACTTGCTATTTGTGCTCATAATATGAGGAGTTTCCAAAAACACAGTTATGGATAGTAATAGAACTGTAATGTGAAGTTTTAGAAATTTTTCTTAGGAAACTTGGGGATTAAATGAAAAATGAGCTTAACATAATGAGGGTGTGTTGTATATAGTGGGCTGTGTGTATTCTCGTTTGTCTAATAAGGAGAAAAAAGTCTCAAGAAAGTTGATGTATGTAGATTTAAGAGAGCAGCAATTAAAATGAAACTTCCAGTCAGCTATCTTTTGGGTTTTTTCCCCGGGTTGGATATCTTAGAATGCTGCAAGTAGAGGTGGCAGATCACAGAAAATCTCAAATAAATTCCCTCACATAATTAAAATGTGAGAGAACTGTATCAGGAGCAGTTCTCTAGTGAAAGAAGAGTGAACAAATGGCTTATTCTAATGTGCTCTCCCACGTTGTCCCTGACTGTCAAGTGCAGCTTTGGAAGATCTTGGGGATGGAAGCAGGGGCAGATACCTTTGTTTTAAATATAACAGTAAGTTAGCATTCTTTAATTTCATTTTATTCAAGTGAAGTGTAGCAAAATAAACTTTTTCTTGAGCGTTATCTGTCACTTAGTGATATGTAGCCACCATCTAGTGGCAGCTGCCCACGTTGCATAAGAGCTGTCTCCAGGCCATCTAGTGGCCGGATCTGTTTGTTGGGGGATGTTGGTTGTTTTAGGAGCCTGGCGCATGCCAGTTACAGACCTGTTTCCCATCTAAGCTATTGTTCTCTTTAGTAGAACTAAACAGAAGAGGACAATACACACTAAAGAAGTGAAGTCCTTTGCATGAAGAGGTGGATTTTTTTTTTTTTTTTTGCTTAATCCAGAAACTTGGTGAAAAACTTTGTAAAACAACCCATTTTATTTGTAATATATGGTAAAACCATGTTTCAGGAAATTGGTGTGGCCCTTAGTCTGTGATTATGTTGGTGAGCTAACAATCTGCTCTCTAATGGTTGGGAATGATGTCTGTCAGCTTGTCATGTTGAGGGAAATGAATATATATGTGAATATATTCATTTTGGTATGAATGCAAAATGAAAAAAACCCACCTGCTATCAGGTCTTTTGCTTTTTTGGGTTTTTTTTTTTTTTTTGTATTTTTAAGTCAGCTATGCCTTATACAGCATAATGGGAATTTTCTAGTATGCCAGAGGAAGTTAGTAGGTGAGTTTTCTTGCAGTATTTTTTTTTTTTTTTTTTTTGTATGCACAACAAAAGGGAGGAATTTCTGAGCTGTATCTTTCCATTTTGAACACAGATGTAATTGTGATAGAGCAAGTAACTGTCATGAACAAAGATTTTGGTTTTCATGCTTAATCTGCCTGTAGTGGAAGCCTTTTAAATTATGTCTGATAAACTCCTACTGGTATGTTCTCTGAAGGAAGTCCTTTTGGACATTATTAAAAGGCTTATATGATTTTCCTTTATGTTTAAGGAATGCTTTAGAACCAACCTTTTTTTTTTTTTTTTTTTTTTTTT
>VZUI01088620.1:0-49157 GCA_013401135.1 Cettia cetti | reverse complement strand
CCAACCTTTTTTTTTTTTTTTTTTTTGTGGGCACCCCAAGAGGAATTGTGGAGCTTATCTGGATTCTTTGAAACCATGTAAGGGAGTTTTGGGTTGTCCCTACAACATAGGAAAAATGAATTCAAGCTTCACAGATGGGTTAATAAGGAGGAAAAAGTGGAGAAAAGTGTTCAGTAGTACAACCAAAGCTTAAATTCTCATACAGATATCTGACCTGTTCTTTCTGAACATCTAGGCAATTTAAGCACTGTATACAACTCACAGCAATAAAATCTTGTAAAATCTTGTTTTACAGAGAAATGTAAATGTATATGGTGTCCTAGACACTATATTGAACAGAAAATAACCATACCAAAGTTCTTTAAATTAATGTTCATACAGTTTTCAAAACTGTTAAATGCCTCAAACAGTCAATAAACTGCACACAAGCTCAGATACCTACTTTTGGGGTTTCAAGAGAGCCCAAGTTGGAAGGCAGTTGTAGCACAAGCTCAGGGTGAGCACAGCCTCCTTGTGTATGCTTCCTGAGACTCCTCAGCATGGTAAGCATGGTTGAATTTCCCATGGGAGGCTTCTTCTGTGTGACTTTAGGAAGCCTGATTTCTGTATGTCTATATCACTAATGTTATCCAGGCTTCCCTTAGTCATGCAACAGAAGTTGAGGGGAAGTCATTTCATTAAAAAATGTTGAAAGATAGAGGAACTCTTTTGAGTTCTCTTTTCTCTCTGGTTGTTACAGGGGTGCTGACTGACCTTCATACACAATAACCTAACTTCTTTCTGTAGAAACAATTTGACTTACATACTTTTTCTATATGTCTTAGGTATAATAAAAAACAGTTGGAATGAAGAAGCTTCTAATTGGGTAGTAAGAAAAACATAGCAACAAAAAGTAGGAATAAATTGCCAAGGAATGTTTCTGAATGTTAGTTGCTGTTTTCTGTGGAAGCTGATAGCCAATTCTTTTAGTGATCATCATCATTCTGTAACTGAACCTTCAGGATGGATCAAATATGTATCCTAGTGAAAGAATGGAACAAATTGTATATGGGAATGGGAAGAACAATTCCTAGTGGTGCATGAAGATCTGGAGAGAATTATTTATTATTGTATATGCTTACTAAGTTTACACCAGGTAGAAAACATTAAGCTCTCTAGTGTTTGCTATATATTAAAATAGTAAGTAAATGAGCAAACAAATTGTGGAATAAAGGCTGTAACTGAGCATAAGTTGCTTTTTGTATATGTAGTTTCCATTTAGGAATGGCTTTCCTTATGACAGCATGTTATTACTGTGTGGGAATGTCATGGAAGCTGATGTGGTATGAAGGATGAGGTCATCTCTTGAACAGCTGAGCAGTGTTATATACATTACACAGAGTGAGTGGATGCAGAAAAATAGTGGAGGATAGCATTTGTTACAGCAAGGTACAACCACTTAGGTGTCTCTAGTAGATAGAGAAATGAGTACATCGTTCCTTTTACTGGTCACTCCCCTCAGTGGTCTATCTTCTCCCTTAGCTTGATGGGAGAGCTTGTGCTGTGGCTTCTCTATGGCAACATAGGGATGAAAATTATGAACAACTTTCATTGCAATAATAAGTTGAGACAGGAATTATACAGGAATTAACTGCAGTAACTCTTACTGCAGTGTAATGCAATGTAAAGCTCAGAGCTTGTATGGCTAACACAAGATACACATGATGGAAAGAGATATACAGATAGGCAAATGAGGCTAATCTTGATGTAGAGAAAAGCAATTGGAATGAATTGTAGTCTGCTCAGAAGCTGGAGATGCATTTCTGAAAGCATATAGTGTATTTTGTAACCAGAATGAGACAAGGAGAATGATTTTCAAAGTAGTAGTAGGATATGGGATATAAGAGAGAAGTAGAGGGAAAGATGGAAAACATGTAGACATTATTTTTACCCTTCTTAAGGTTGTTAAAATGATGCAACACCAAGGCAGTGTTTGGAGAATCTCCCTAATGTATTGCCTGAGTTTTAGAGAGGTGGAAATAACATGTTTCCTTGTGCTGCTGAAGACATGGATTTTTGATTAGATACTCACTTACAGATAAATTACAGATAAAAGCTTAAATAATGAGATTTTTCTTCTGTATGTACTTCAGTTTTATTGGAATGCATGAACTTGCATAGTTTACAACTTTTATAAATTTTATGTCTTTCCTGCTTGCATTAGCTGCTTTTATAACTTGATGGAAAAGCTGATTAGAGAGAAAAAAACCCTTGCTGTGAACAAGACTGGAACATGCTGATGCCTTTAATTTCAAGAGTTAGGCAAATACCTTGATGTTAAATATCCATCAAATACTTATGCAGTGGCAGTGGATGCTTTTTTGAATATTCCTTTAGTTCAAGTTGAAATTAAGGTAAAATTGTCAGTGTTCCTTTCTAATTATAAAAACTAATTTTTTACTCTCCTGTATTGATGATTGGGAAATCTCTAATTTTTAGAATGCATTTAAAATTGAGTTGAGGTAATTAAAAAAAATGTATATCTATTAAAATGGTACATATTCTGGGAATTCCTCTAGTCCTCATAGACCATTAGTAACATGTGAATCCTGTGTCCTTAAGATACTGTCTTTAGATATACCTAACTATAATCAAAGTCACTGTAGCTTGAGTAGTGGGGAGAAAGAGCTGTGATCTCTTAGGCTGAGGCAGGATCAGAGAATGCATTGAATAAGGAGTTTTTAAAATTTGTTACTGTTAAAAGATGGTTGGTTTGGAGAACTTGCTTAAAATAGGGAAATCAAAACAGTTTGTCTAGGCTCTCTCAAATTTCAATGTGACTTGGAAAGAATGGTAAATGTTAGAGTCACAATATTGTTCTGTAGGGGTTTTAGTGGGGGTTTTGTTTGTTTCTTCCGCACATGCCAGTTTGGATCAGCATCTGTTCAAAGTTGTGGGGTTTTTTTTTTAATTTTGTTTTTTGGGGTCCTTTTAGATTGGAAATTTGTATAAAAGAAAGAATGCTTTTTGCCACCATCTGTTACCTATGTCTCTGACCAATGCAAGATGTTTTCTCACTTGTACTAAATGACTATTTTGATTTGAAGACTTCCAAAACTTCTCTTGGAACTTCAGTTTATTTAAAGTTCATGGAATCCCACTGCAGTTTTACAGACTAATTTTGCAATTGTGAGCATATCATAACATCTTCATGTGAATTATTGAAAGAATTGTAAGAAGGTTTTTAAGTATAAAAATAGTGGGGTTTTATGGATAGAATTTCAAAATGCTTTAATTAAAGAAAACTATTGAGCAATTTTCTGTACCTAATTGTGTGTTCAAACTTTAACGGAAGAGACAGACTTATTTTCCTCTGATTCAATGTCTGAATTTTAGCTAAATTTGGGATTTTAAACATTAAGGATTTGTGGGCAGGGGTTTTGTGCCCCTCTGCCTCTCTTCCATTCCTCTTTCCGTCCTCTGTGATTCTTGTGTTTACTGTGGAGTTCCCTAATGCTTTCAAATTTCCAATGTCACATCCTCTCCAGAATTCCTTGAGTTGCCTTCTTCTACCAGTTCCTCCAGCTCTTCTGTTTCGTGATTTTCTTTTTGGATGTCCTCACTGACTTCCAAGCTGGGCCATTCCCCTAATTGTGAATTCTGACACTGATGTAATACATACAGCCTGAAGTAATACAGATGATGATGCTGATTGCCAAGTACATATGCAGTTATGAAACTTTAAGTTGTTGAGCTGGGTATTGTGTAAAAGTGTTAATTGAAGCAATAGTGGTAGTTATGTTCAATGTCCTTTTTGTTCATTGATTTCTTAAACTTCTGTGTAAAGCTTCCAAGGCTTCTTATGTCTTGTGAATATAGATCTAAAAGAGAAGACAAGAATATAGATCTGAAAGAGACCTATGAACCATCAGCTTCTCAACTTACCTTCATTTCTACACTATGTTTACAGAGCAAGAATACTTGTATTCTGTTCTCTCCAAACTGGAAAGAGCTGGATATGCAGCCTTGATACATGCACATATGAGTGCATATAACTATTTTTTTGGTTATAAAGTGTAGCAAGGGTTTTTCTTCTGTTTTAATCCAAATCTTGTATGTTATAGTCCTTTCTGTGAATTTGCTTTTCATGTCCAGTATAATCTGATGTGTATTGCAGTGTAATAATTTCTTTTATGTTGGAATTTTCTCTTGTGTAAAGTAGTAGGTTCCAGCCTGTTTACCATTTGCTTTGTCATTAAGTGACTATACCATGGGGAATGTCTGGGTTCAAAGTCAATCTCTGAAAGCCTGAATTACCGGAAGGGAATTAACTGACTGTGTAAGCATGTCCTTAGTAGTTTAAAAGTTAAATTGCTGTTAAGTCTGTTTGCTTAGCTATACAGATTAACAGAAGCTACTGTTTCTTTTATTTTATAGTGGCATTTATTTTCAACTGGATTGGATTTTGTTTATCCTTCTGTATAACAAATACCATAGCTGGAAGGTATGGTGCAATCTGTGGATTTGGTCTCTCCCTGATCAAATGGATTCTCATTGTACGGGTATGTTTCTTGATTCATACTCTGTAGAGACTCTGTAGAACAAAGTCATAACAATTTATTCAAGGATATACTAAGGGAATTGAAAACCAGTATTTTTCTTTTTTTACCTAACATAGCATTCGATGTTCACACTTCCACTAAAATAAATGCAGAATGACTTATTCCTTGTATAAGTATTTAAAAGTCTACAGAAGAAGTGGAGCAAGTACCTAAAATATCACTGGTATTATAGTTTCATTTATAAAAGATTTATAAATGTCTTGGCCTGTTGGGAGGGGAATATAAGAAAGCATTTCTTCCTTGTATTTGGTTAGCTTATTCCTTGTAAGATATATATGGGTTCAAGTCACATTTTTGCAATCTTAAATGCTTTATTCTTGATTTTTTTTTCACTACAAAACTAGATACTTTTCCGAAAGGCACGTAAGCCAAATGCAAGTTACTTAGCTAAGTGGATGCTAGATGAAATGTAATGCTGCTTTCTGAACTTGAATGCATATCTGTGAGATACAGCATGTAAAATCCCATCCCTTTTTAACAAAGAAAAACATCCTGGATAACTTACATATCTTTCATATTCTGCCATCAGTGATATTTTTAAAATTTTTTTTCCCTCTGTGTGTGTTAGTAACTTGATTTATTCTTAGCACGATAGTAAAAATTTTGTTGAAAGATTGCATGGTCCTTCCTGGATGTGTACTGCATCCTTCTTAGAGCTTTCTTTTTTCATTTCATTTGTGCTCATTCAGAGCAGGGAAATGCTGCTGTACCAGATATGATTTTGGTGTATTTGTTAAAATTCAGGGGCTGAGATGGAATTCATCTTAATGGAGAGAGAAGGCATAAATTTTTCAATCATGCGTTTGGATATTTTCAGCTTCCCTTAAGGGATACAAAACAGAGGGCAGAACTTGTTCATGATGTCAGTTTTATTATTCCTGTCTCCTGGAAAATGTGCTCAAAACAAATATAAAAATTAATATATGCTAAACTTCCTTGCAGAATTACTGTGTTCTAGACTATAATTATTGTATGTAATCCATTACTAATCCAAAAACATTAGAGCTGGCCAATTCCAAGATCTCAGGGGTGTGGATTTTTCATAAGGAAGATCATATTCTTCTGTTGTCTCTCTTCCTAGAGACAAGAGCAGAAAGTGAGGTGTGTGTTGACAGTCATTTTAATGGTGGCACACATTCAAGCCTGTGTACACCAAATTGTTCTGTTCCTTTCTTTCAAGATCTTCCAAAGGCTTGTGTCACCCTTTTTCACACAAGGGCAGTGATACAAAACTTTAGTGTCCAAACAGCCTGAATTCACACATGCTTGATCTATATCAGTTTTTACTGGGGAGCAGGAAGAGCAGGGGGAACAAAACCACGATTTTACTATAGGAGAAATTTTGCAGCCACAGCTGATTCTGCCCAAGGAGAGTAGGAGAGGAGAGTAATGCACGTGGGCAAGTATTTGATCGCTGGTTATAGTAAATCTTCTTTCCAATTAAATGAAATTGTAAGTATTGGAAGAGTATATTGATATGTTTGTGTGTGTGCGTATATTTATGTGCACACACATATGATGTCTAGAGAATTGAAAATACTGACTAACAAGTGAGATGGGATCAATGTCAATGCATTGTTAAAATCTGAGGAACTGAGTATTTATATAGGGATAATGTAAATACCAATTTTTTAGTTCAGCTTAGCAATTTTATTGTTATTTTTTCTTTGATGATAGAAATAAATAGAGTATATAAGAATAAACACTGAAAGAATTGACATGATCTGGCTTTATTCTGGAGAAAATATGTGGATTAATTGAAGAAAAAAGCCAGCTTTATCTAGAGTTCTTAAAAGCCTTACATTTTCATCTGGTTGCATATATGGCCCACTATCTTTTGGTTGGTTGGTTTTGGTTGTTTTTGTTTTGTTTTGTTATTTTTGTGGGGGTTCTTTTGTTTGTTCAGGGTTTTTTATTTGCCCTTCATTACTGCTTGGTTGATGTACTGAAGTGTCCAAGCAAGGGCAAATGGGAAGCACTGTCAGGATGCAGTAAACATAATGAATGATAGCAGAGTAAAAGTGTATGGAAAGTGTGCAGAGCTGCTAAGGAGGTTATTTTATTCCTCTGGCAACTCTTCACTCATCTCCTCATTTCTACTTTTTGTGTGGGTTTTGGAGGCATTTGATTAGCCTTTTTATCATTGAAGCATGAAGTCTGGAGTCTGGTAAAGGCACAGATACCTGTCTCCAGTACGATCACACCCTGCCCTCCAGCTGCCCCCCACTTCACAGAGAGGACAAAACTGTCTGCCATGGTCACTGGAAGGAACAGTTGAAATGGCACTTCAAGGTTCATTTAGTTGCGTTCAGCTCTCTGCTGGGAACTGAGTGCTGGTTTGAAAATGAAAAGACTTTAATGAGTTGGGGGTCTTTATGCGGCTGGTATTCGCGGCAGCGATTAACAGTAGGGGGTATACAGAAGGTCAAAAGCTCTTCTTTTATGGGGTCAGCAGAACATCCCTGTCTGATAAGATTAAACTAATGTGGCTTTTCGTGTTAATATCTAAAGCAGCAGGCTGCTGTAATGTGTTTGGGATGGCAGGCACTGGGGGAAAAAGGGAAAATCGACAAGTGGTGATTCATTATAATAAAAAAGTCAGATTACTGACAAGTGATACAAGGGTGTTTGTTATATATATATTTTATACTGGTACACACACATATTTTTTAGAGATTTTTAATTACTTTGCTGCAAACCAACTAACACTAGTTTGTATATTAAACTGCTGTACAAATACAAAGTGATGCATTTTAGTAGGATACATTACTTTTATTTTAACTTTCTTTTTCTTCCATGCTTACTCTATTTGCATAGTGCATTAGATACGTCTTAGTCATCTATCTTACTGCAACTAAGCCTCATGTATGAATTTCAGTTTTCAGATTATTTTACTGGATATTTCAATGGACA
The DNA here is from genome assembly GCA_013401135.1 of Cettia cetti. Taxonomy (NCBI): domain Eukaryota; kingdom Metazoa; phylum Chordata; class Aves; order Passeriformes; family Sylviidae; genus Cettia; species Cettia cetti. The sequence continues at coordinate 41,643 of VZUI01088620.1, read as the reverse complement.
GTACTGGCTTTGGTGGATATTTCTCGTACTTGGTAAGTTGCAGTTGAGTTCATTTCTGTTTTGGTGTGGAAGTGCTCAAAGATGAATCATGTAATTGTAAATTAGAGTTTTGTAACAAGTTTAGCTATGTGCTTTTCCTTAGCTGCTGATAGTTTAGTATGTTGGTTTTATTTTCCTAGTATTCATGAGGTTATTGGTTCCTATAGTGGTATTATTGTGTGAACTGTGGACAATTCAAATACCCTTTAGCTCAAAAAATTTTGTTCTGCATATAAGATTAAGTGTAAAAACAGACTTGTAATTTGTGCTTTTTAAGCTGCTTCTACTGATCTAGGGGTGCAGAACTGTGTAATGAAACTAAGGTTTTATGTAGAGAACATATGGAAAAGTGAGTGATAAGTAGTATTTACATGTAAAAACCTATATGTTAAGTATTAAACTTTAAGAAATATGACTGAACCCAGGAAGGTGGGGTCTGCTGTCTTGTGCACAGGTCACAAAATGTCCTTTTTGAGTCCTTTGAAATGCAAACTGCATCTGCAGTTGTTCAGTAGGATGAGAGAATGGCTTCATGCTTGCTGATCACAGCAGTCCCATGATGTCAGCTTTCTCTTAAGAGCTCTGCCTGCTCATATTCAAAGTCTTATGCACATCAAATTCTCCTCTTCTGTTTCTTCTTAATGAGGGTATACCAACCCCAACCACTATAACTTTTCTCCAGCTGTGGATTTTGTAATTTGAATATGGAATCTGGAATGATTTTCTTTTACAGAAGTGAGTGCTGCTATGCATTTTAATTTCCGTGTCCAGCTTTGGAAACACAGTAAACTGTTTCTGGTTCAGTAGGTGGCACTCTTCCCTTTGAGTCCATTGATTCAAGTGCTAACAGCAGATATTAGAATGAAGTGTTGAGTAAGTTAAGAAAAAACACCAGCTCTGAGATTTTCACTGTTTTTATCTTGCAAGAAATGCCAAAAGTCTTAGAGAACATTACCTGATAAATTTCTCTATCTGCATTTTAATAGGGTTCATGGGCATTCATCAGACTTTCTAATGCCCACCTTGCTTGCTGTTGTGCACATGGTTGCTTGAAATACATAAAAACTGCAAATGTTTAACACATCACAGCATCGGTCTCTTAAATGTTTTCATATTGTTTGAGGTTATTGTATTGAAGTAGGTGAAATGCCTCTTTGCAGGCACAAACAGATATTGAAGTGAAATGACTCTTTGCAGGCACAAACATCTCCAGATAAGTTTTTAATTAAAACCAAGCCCTATGGTGCCTGAAATTGAGGTTTGACACCTTTTTTCACTAGGATGAAAATAATGTTCTTCCCCTAGCACTCCCCCTTGTTCCTGCACGTCTATGGAAAAAGCTGCTGTTTTTCTTTTTACTAGTCTTTTGCACATGTTCAGGAAATAGCTCACTTTAATTTGGGAAAGCCTTATTTTTGGTCTGAAGTGTCTGAGGATTTTTATTTTTTCTTTAAATCACAAAGTTTATAATATGCCTTGGAATAAAAAGCACTCTGAGGCATACAGTGTGCGTCCGGCAGTCAGCATTCTCTTGGGTTGTGTATGTTTTGCATGAAATATACCAACAATATTTTTAAACTGATAAAGTGGCTATATGGTATTGCTAGAATACCATAGAAGGATTCTATCTAAAAAAGCTACTTAGCAGCACATGGAGGAGTATTGTCGTGTCTTGGGTACAGTGCCAACCAGATCTGTTTTGTTGTTTTGGATAACCTCTTGTTATAGCACACGAAGTGGTATGTCCAGCATCTCTCCAGGAGTGAATCAGTTGAAGTCTTCTGCATAGCCCTTTGACATCCTTCAGCCCATCTGCTGCCATCTCCTCTCTTCTGGTGTTCAAAGATCTGTTTCTGCTCCCTTTCCTTCTTTCAGCATCTGGAAAAATCTACTTGGGCATCATGGGAAAGCAAAGTGGTGTACTTGCAAAGATCTGTCATGTACAGTGGAAAAATTGGGGAGAGACAATTCTAAATTTAAATTTAAATGTTAGCCAATGTTTCTTATTGAGGAACACAATGGAAAATGCAGTGGTTTTTTCTTCCCTTAACAAAGAAATGTAAAATATGGGTTGAGCTTGGACTGGTTTTCCAACATGCAAAATGCAGAAAACACGCTATCAAGCACCTCAAGAGCTGCCTGCCCTAATTTTGCTGTTTCAGCTTCTTTTCAGTTGAAAGGAGGACTACATCTTGTAGCCTTCGGGTTGCAGGTTTTGTAGTAGACTTGTGGTCAAGATCGTACTGCTTTCCTCTGTGTGGAGAATTTGCCTTAATCACAGAAATGTGTCTGGCTTAGATGAGGTTCCACTGGTTAACAGAACGTTCGCTGTCATTTTTTTTTGGTTTTGCTTGCATGTATGTCCTAATGAAGCTTTGGTGTAAAAAAAGCAAAAGGAAAGTAAAAAAAAAAAAAAAATCACAAACAAAAATAATTTAGAGAAGAAATGATCATTGTAAAAATTCAGCGGCTCATCCAGGACAGCAGGAAGGAAAAGTACATCGTGTAGAAAAGAAAAGTATTAAATCCTTTGCTAAAACCTCAGTTTAGATTTTCATTTGAACCTTTGGAGTTTTAATGCACATGTGTATATTCACATAAGCAAATATCTTCAAGGTACTATTATTGCAAATGTGACTTCTCTGTGACAATTGTGTACATTTTTTCCACTTAGCTTAAATATTCTTTCAAATGCGGTGAAATGTAGATAATTTAAAAGATTTTGAAATTTGGAGTTGACAAAAACTGTAATATTGACATATGTTGAGTAATTTTCTTTGGCAATTGTTCCTCCTCCACTTGGACAAGTGTTTTTTTCATTTTTGTATAGCAGATTATGGCTCAGGTTAAATCCCAAGTCATATTCTGCTATAACTTATTATTGGCTTCTTGCGAGAGCAATCTTTACTTTGTTGTTTCTGGGGGGTTTTTTTCCTCTTTTGACTTGCAGTTTGTTTATTGTGCACATTTTTAAAGGTACATTTTGTAAACCAGGTACTCTTCTAACGCACTAGTAATTCATTTTGAGAATTCTACTTGAAAAGAATTTGCAAATCAGATTATTTTACTTTTCAGGATGCTTTTTCTTTGTAGGTATTTTCATGCAGTCTTTTTAGCAGATGACACTTGAACTGAAAATCACTAAAATTGGTGAAAAACCTTTCATAAAATTGAATCCTTGTATCACAAGATGAAAGCTGACTTGCTTGTTGAATTTGTGAATGAGAAATAAAGAGTTCAATTTACATTGTAGGCTAGATTTTTAAAATTATGTTAATAAGAATAATGTGGGATAGTGTGTATTTGTTAATATACTTAATTTTGTGTATTTTCTACACTTTCAGGACTTCTTCTGTTCTTTCGAGGCTTTGTTAATTATCTTAAAGTCAGAAATATGTCGGAAAGCATGGCAGCTGCTCACAGAACAAGATTTTTTTTCTTGTACTGAAGGTAAGCTATTTTTAGTGATGAGGTTATCTTTCCCAGGAAAATGGAGAAGAAAGAAATATTAAAAATAACCAAACTTCTGTGATGAAGTAGAATTTGCATGGTTTTTGAACATCTGTCATGAATATTGTATATATATTCTTCATGGGCTTGGAGATATGTGAAGTCTCTTATTTGGAAGTAAATAATGCATCCTCATTGCCTCCAGTCTTCACTGGAACTAATGTTCAGCAACCAAAATTGGGAGGAACACGTTTTGCCTAAGAAACAGTATCTGCTTTGTGCTGGAAAACTGGCTTTAGTAGTCAACCTGTTGTCAGTAAGTTAGGAAGCACTAATCTGCCTGCATATTAAATCTGATTGACATGGGTCTGAACATGCAAACAATAGTTGAGTATTGTCTCTCTTTACATGACTGGATTAAGACAGTCATGTACAAGTATGATTATTGTGTATGCAACAATGTGCTTTATGTATCCTTCAGGTAGCTGACTAATCAGTCTGGCACATATCCACTCTTTTTTTTTTTTAATACTATTTATCCGTTAAGTGGATTTATTGGCCTTCACTAGGTAACTTAAACCAGGGGTCTTTATTTGCATTCAACCTTTTTTGATTTAAATTGCATGACAAGATAAATTTAAGCCTAGAAATAAGTATTTCAGCATTTTCATTGCCCTGCATTTTACTAAAAGTGCTTAAAGACTGTATTTTGACATACCAGAGAAGCTATGTTTGCTGAAAAAAACCACAAAACTATTTTATAAATTTTCTGCAGAATTGATCTCAGGATCAATTTGAATTAACCTGCAACACATTTTTACAGCCTGAAAACAGTGACAATATGTGACTGAAAAAACCCCCACCTTTTTTTATATAAGACAGTGATAAACATTTTAAAACAGGTAATGATGAATGTGTGCTATGCAATATACCCACTTGATTATGAAAAAAATGTTAATGTAACTGTGACATATTTCTTTTAAATGCGCTATTTTTTTCCAAATTATGCAGTAAGTTAATTAACTGAGGTGTATATTGCCTTTTAGCAACCAATCTAAATTGGCAACTACATGGCAGCATTGCCTTTTTGTGAAAGTTAGATTTGGCTTCTTTTCTTAGTATTATGGTAACCTCTTCAGAATACTGAAATCTGTAGACATGTGACTGAAAATGTCTAGAAGCTTTCACTACAGTAAAGTTTAAAAATACTATTTTAAAACCAGTTATTAGGACTAAATCGTATTTGAGAACTGTAGTTTGAGGAGAATAGTGTAAGTGTAGGATAATGCAGTCTGTGATTCCTTGCTCTTCTGCAGTTAAAATTCCATGTTGGGACAAAACACTGCTTAACACTCCAGGACTTACTGGAGTTAATGATCTGTCCTATCAGAGTTCAGTGGCTTTGAATTTTTTCTTTACCTATAAGCACCACTGAGATGTGTGAGTTGTGGACTCATAAGGTCTGTGGGATGTTTAGAGAGATGAACATGTAAATATGTTCTGAGGCATCTTGAGTACTGAAACAAGAAGTTCAAATTAATTTGCTATCACATTTAAATGTCCTTGTTCTTGGCATAGACCAGTAAGCTCCTCTAAAGTGACTCTTCTACATTGATTATTAGTTTTAATAAATAACAAATAACACCCCTACAGTTGGAAATATTCTCAGGTGTTCTTTTGAAATCATAACAAAATAACAGTAAATTTTTGGGGTTTTTCTCCCATCCCAACATGGGGGATGGGGGGTCTGCTGTTTTGCTTGCAGTTCAGGTTTGCTGGTCACTTAGCAACGCTGCTTCTGGTGAGTCATGGCGATGAACTGAAGTACAACTTTTTCTTTATCTCCAGACTGCATCGAACAGACATTCCTTTCCTATGCTGGTGTGAAACTCCCAGATGATCTGTAACCCTCCAAGTTAATAAGATAGAAGGCTACTAAAACCAGAAGACAAATTAATGAAAATACATCTTCAAAAATGAATGACAGGATGGTTTATGATCAAGTACCAGTTCTGGTCATTCTAGTAAATATTTATGATTGCTGCCTTTTGTTTTAGCACATTTGTATATGTGCTTGTTAAAAAGATAGTATTGAAGTAAAAACAAACTATCTGTAAGTATAGATTAGCTACAGTCAGACTCAGTTAATCTGTGCTTGTTGTATCTAAAAGATTTGAGTGGTAACTTGTTTCACAGCTTGTATGTACCACTGACTTGGTGATCTGAACTTCTGAGTACAATAAAATGTATTAAATGATTCAGATTAACCAGTTCAGACAAGTTTTTTTGATATAATTTAGATTCATCTAATGATTGTATAGAAGATTTTTAAGTTTACTAAACCCCAGAGTTCTTTGTCACAAACTTATATTCGCCAATATTTTATTGAATTCAAACCAATATACTGGTTTGTGCTAAAACTGATACACTTTGAGTCCCCTGTAAATAAGTTTGCATAAATGACTGTTTTAATTGCTTCTTAGGAAATATGTCAAAATATATTTTGTAACAGCATATTCTCTAAATTTTGTTTAATCTTAGAGCTACATACTTTTTTTTTTAATTGGCTATTAAAGGTTTGGTTAGTAGTAGATGTAATTTTGGAGGTTTGCATTCTTGAGGTCACTATAAATACAACATCTGCATTGAGTGCTTCTCAAAAAAAATCGTACAACTACTTTATAATGCTTGTTTAGAATAAATATGTTGCCTAATTTCGTAAGTACAAACTACTTTAAATGCAAGGTAATTTGGGAAGTAATCTATGAAGGAAAAAATACTTTAAAGGTCTGAAAGTAGAAAATGTGTTTTACCTCTCCCTTTATTCACTTAAGGTATACCATTACTTTCTTATAAATATCATCTCTTTAGGGGTACTGTCTACAGTTCATGCATGTGTAGTTTCTTTTAAATTTTGTGAAATTTATGCTTCTTCCTTAAATGGGAGAAGATATCTCTCAGAACTTTCTACAACTGGAATCTCAGTTGCAAAAATACATTGGCTGTTGGTTGCACCTTTGAGGAAAAAAAGTACAAATAGTTTCCTCCATTTTTATTTTTAATTAGAATTCTGCTTTTTTTATTACTAACGTTAAAAACAGTGAGATTTATGTTGTGTTAAGCTAGTGCTGTATTGAGTTTTGTATCTATAATGAATGTTTAAAATACATATGTAAACATTTTCGTTTTCCTAATCTTTCAGAGATAACTGATAGTGACTAAAACTTTAGGGGTACTTCTACTTCTCAGCTTTTTATGGAAAGAAGAAAGTAAAGTATTATGTTCAATATCCTATTGGGATTTCCTTCTAAACTTCTGTTTGTTTCTGTGTTCTTTTGCATTCATTGTCCAGGTGAAAAAGAAGCAAATAATAAAGCATTGCTTTGTTTTGCTAATTAAGACTTAATGCTTTTGGGGATTTTGTTGTACTTCATGCCGAAAAATGCACACTGCGGTATTTGCGTCAACATGGAATTACAGACAAATTACTTGGCAAAATAGGTACTAACCAATCTTCCCTGCTCTTTTTCATGTCATGTTTTATGGAAACAAACTGTGAGGACCTTTCTTTTAAGGAGTTAATGCAACCATGCAAAGCAGGCAATGTTGCTTCATTTTCTATGCTTGCCAAAATCAATTAGCACTATTTTTCAACTATATCAATTTTCCCATATTAAGTGGCAACTTCTGGTAGAATTACTTCTGTTTGGTCCATGCATTTTATAGGAAGCTTCATACACATACTTGGTGTACTACCGTGGAAAAACTCTCATTGGGTCAGAAGGAATATGCGGGGTTAAAAATGTACACGTTATCTAATCCTCTATAGTTGATGCATCAGTTTGGAAGCCTGAAATCTCATCAGCAGGAGGAAGGGAACTGGGACACTATTTTCAAAGACTCTGCAATCTATTCCAGATGTGTCAAATGCTGCATATTTTCCTTGCTATTTCCTGTGAGCTTGGTTTGGAGCAGCTGGCTCTGTGGTTTAGAGACACCTGGCCAGCTTTGCTTTGTATCTTGGGGGTGTGGGGGGAGAAGCTCCAGTATCACAGTGAAGTTGACTGTAAACAGATTTTGTATGAATGCAAATAAGGCTTTGAAGCTTGGGACTGAAACAGCTGAAGAGAGGAGGTGAGGAGAGAAAATTCTGGTTTATTTCAGCAGATGGCATTGAAATTTTTCTAGTTTTGTCATCTAGTTCTATTGATGTAGACACCACAGGAAGATTGACATCTTGAATGTGATTCAGGTAGGCTCTGGGACTCTATTCAGAAGTGATCTGTCACTCATTTTCAGTCCCCTTACAGAGTAGAGGTTGTCTCTAAGCTTCCACTTTGCTTTGCTGTGTCTCACCTAAGGTATGGAGAGAGTCCTTATCCTGCAACACCTTTTAACCTGATTTCAACAGCCTGCTCTTTCTTTATCTGCTTCCCTCCCTTTGAATAATGACAACAGGTGAGGAAAAGTGGCTTTATTCATGTATTATTGTAACATCAGAAAGCTTTTAATCTCTTTTCCACTTTTTGAGAATGTTTTCCCATAATACTCTGCATTAGTTCCTCCTGTGTTGTTGCTTACATTGTTCACCTGAGCAAAAAACATTCATCTCGTGAAATGACAATAGATAGCTTCCTGGGCTTTTGAAGAGAAGACAGACAACCTCTGATATGGAGGTAAATATCTCTCAATAAGGCAAAAAAAAATATTTCTAATCACGCTAAAACATGATTAACATGTGCACAGTTACTCAGAAACAGCAGAGTCGAGGCTATCGTTTCTCCAGTGTACATTGTTCTTTTCCATCATCCAGAGATCCTTATCTTTTTTTCTTTATAATTCTGACTATACTTTTACCATCTGTATGTTCTCTGCTTAGCATATGCTTTCCAGTTCCACATCCCTTCTCCTTTCTCTGTGCATTGGCTATGCCTTCTGCAAGGATAGGCAGAAGGCTGCTCTACTGTATGTTGGCTGCAGTTAATAAATAAAGCACCTAGAAATTCTGAAGTGTATTTTTTTTTATTACTTACAATGATGGCTTGTATCCCCCTACATCCATTTTTTTTTTTATTTCTGATATGTAATTGCCTTTCCCCCTCAAACCTTTTCAAATGAAATAAAGTCAGCTTTCTTGAATTTTTACCTGTGGTATATTTTTTGCTTGAGGTAACTGGAATGCAGTGAGGCTTAAAAGTATTGCAAACAGCATCAGGTCCCCAGCTCTTGTTCCTTTTTTAGGAACAAGAATGGTGTCTATTCAAAAAAAAGTTTAAAATGTGTTGCTTCTTTCATGCTGAGGGATGGTCACAGTTATTCCCATGTTTTTACTTCTGTTCTTAGTCTTCACTCCTAATCTTTCTTGTGGTCAAAGAAGCACTGTGTGTGGGAATCTTCTTAGTGTAATATGAGAAATTCTCCACTGATTCTTCATTATACATGGCTGCACAGATGCCCATCCTTGTTAATTTTCTAGGGTGGTGTGTTCCTGTGGCTTCCAAATGCCCAGTTGCACATGGACTTCTGCTGCTATAAATTGTTTAACTGTGAAGCATGTTTCCCTTGGATGCTTTCATTAACTGAGTCTGATGGTTTTAATAAAATTGCAGTACTTTGCTGGTTAGTCCTCTTCTGCTTCCGTACACAGCTTTCTCCTGGAGTCTGAAGTCTTAGGTGTATCTTGTATCTGGTCTTACTGCTGGAAGTGGGATAAAGCCAGTGCTAATCATCATGTAATTGGTAGCATGAGCACCTCTGGGACCATTGCTGGCATCAAGCAGCCCTACAGGAGAGCTGGATGGGTACCTTTTATGAGGGGGTGTGGGGATAATGGCTCCATACTGAAAGAGAGCATGTTTCATTAAAATAGAAAGAAATTCTTTGCTGTTAGGGTAGTGAGGCACTGGCACAGAGAAAAGCTGTGGGTGCCCTATCTCTGGACGTGTTCAAGGCCAGGTTGTGTGAGACCTTGAGCATCCTGGTCTAGTAGAAGGTATCTCTGCACGTGTCAAGGGGGTTGGAATTAGATGATCTTTAAGTGAGGCACTACCGTCACAAGAAAGACACAGACACCACAACAGAGTCGGAGTGGGAAAAGAGGAAGTTTAATTTTCGTTTCAGTTTATGCAGATTTCTAGAAATGAGATCACATTGGAAGACTGAGGTTCAACCTCTTCAATTCCATTGGTCTGAGAAAGTGTCCATCAATTGTCCCTCCTACAGAGAGGAATGTAAACAATATAGACAGTTACAGAAACTTTGCCTTGTTTACATGAAAATCTGTGAGAAACTCCACTACAAGAATGCAAAATCAGAAGGCTGAAAAACAGGGTGACATTTAAGGTCTATTCCAACCCAAAACATATATGATTCTATAATTACTTTTTGATTCTTTGACATTTAATTAATTAATTTGACTCAATGTCTTGCCATTTTCATAGAAAGCGTTTATAGGGACTTTTATTTTAGAGAATAACAAGCTGGTTTTGATGGATCAAATTTACCTCTACCTCTAGAAACACGGAACTGCTGAAGACACCACTATTGGGTCACTTTTCTATATACAGAATGATGGAAATGGTATCTTCAAATTAAATTGATAAGCCATTTCTACCTGAAATGTAAATCCCAACTTAAAAGCTGCTGCTTTGAGAACAGTATGATGCTGTGGTTAATTAAAAAAAAAAAGGAATTTCTGTTGTAAATATTATTGTCAGTCAGTTGTAGTTTTACTGTGCTTTGGATTCTCAAGTGCTGCTATTTTTCCCCTGAGAAGTCAGTTTTTGGAGGGGTTTTTTTTGTGGGGGGTTTTTAAAAATTTTTTTGGTGGTTTTTGGGTTTTTTTTTTGTAGTAAATTTGCATGCATTAAGTGCAAGAAGCACTGACAGCATATTCCTGTGGTTATCAAACTAAGTTTATACATTCAGGAGTTAAATGTTCCTGAATTCTGACTGAAAGCTGGCATCACGTGTTGGACTTAGCAGGTTATATGCCTGCCCCTATGGCTGGGCTCAGGTCTCTGCCTAATTCTTCCTTCATAATGATGGTGAGTGCTGCTACACCTTGTGCTCTGAGTGTGTCATGGTCTAAACTCTTTCAACTCTGAAATTTGCATCAGTGAAGAAATGAATTTTTTCAACTTTGTATTTTGTCACAAATCTCATTATGCTAGCACCTTCCTTACCCTTTTGCTTAGTGTGGTACCTACACAAGTTTAGGGTTGAAAAAGGTGTGATCCCTCCCTGAATGCTCTTTAAAATCTCAGAGGTGGACGTGATGCATTCATTAATACTTCTTCCTGATCTTAGCAGGACCTCTCTACAACTACCTGGTGCAAAGAGTCAGTAAATTTTGTGACAGGCTGCTTAGGCCTTAGCATTTTAGTTATAAAAGTTGCACTTTTTAAAGGGAAATTGCTCCTTACTAGAAATGTTAGCTTTTCAGTAACAGCAACAGCTGTATGGGTGGGGAGCATAGACCACAACAATAACACTTCTTACTAATAGTGTCTAATATATAATACTTTTCAGTGAGTGAAAAAGTTTGAGTACCATGTTAAATTATTTATGTTGCAGTGTTATTTTACTTTTTTGATTTTCATGTTTAATATGAATAGAGGATGAACACATCTAAATGGTGAGTGTTACATTTTCAGAGGCTGAGTCATTTTGCTCTTACAGGGTCGTGCATCTTTGAGGTGTGAATCTGAAAATTTCAAGAGCAGTGAATTATGCATTCAAGAATCAAATTGGTCAAGGAAGTATACCTAAGAAATAAAGCAAAAGCAGTTATGTGTTGTTCTCTCCGCTCCCCCAAATAAGTAAAAAAGTCTGTCAGCTTTTTACTTTTCACCATTGCTGGTTGTGAAAAAGTATCTTCAGTTCTGCAATATCTTGCCTTGCACATCATTGACCTTAATAAGAACTCAGCAGAAGAAAGTGTCCTTCCAATTACACCCTTACAGTTGAATTGGTATTTGGAGTCTTCCCACAGTGAGCACACATAATTCATGATATAAAAATTCCGTACAAAGGAACGAATGATTTTTTAAGTTGAGAAGATATCTCTTCTATGATAATAATTAACTTGAAATTTTGTGCACTTGCTGTTAGTTCTAAAGAATGTCTGGGGTAAAGTGTTGTTGGGATTTTCTTTTTACCTCTATGATCAGACTCTTCAATGGGGTGGCTATAGATGTTAAATTTGAAAAGTATGTGTGATGCAAGACGTTATCATGATTCTTGCCTTCCTCAATTCCCTTAAAGGCATATAAAGCAAGAAGATGTTGCAGCTTTGTTAATTCTGTAATACAAAAATTAATAACATGATAGTATTGTAAGATACATTATTCTTTATTTGCTTTTTGTTTTCAATAAGTCAAATAACTGTAAAAGGTCCTGTACCTGGGTATGGGCAACTCTTGGTGTCAGCACAGGTTGGGATGAAGAGATGGAGAGCAGCCCTGCCCAGAGGGACTTGGGGGTGCTGGTGGGTGAGAGGCTGGACACGACCCAGCCATGGGCACTCCCAGCCCAGAGAGCCAAACGTGTCCTGGGCTGCATCCAAAGCAGCGTGGGCAGCAGGGCCAGGGAGGGGATTCTGCCCCTCTGCTCTGCCCTGCTGAGAGCCCACCTGCAGGGCTGCATCCAGCTCTGGGGGCCCAGCACAGCAAGGACATGGAGCTGTTGGAGTGAATCCAGAGGAGGCCACCAAAATGATCAGAGGGATGAAGCAGCTTTCCTATGAGGAAAGGCTGAGAGAATTGGGATTATTCAGCCTGGAGAAAAGAAGGCCCTGCAGGTACCTAATGGCAGCCTTTCAGTGCCTAAAGGGGGCCTTTAGGAAAGATGGGATATAACGATTTTAGCAATGTGTGTTGTGATAGGACAAAGGGTAATGGTTTTAAATTGAAAGATACTACATTTAAACTAGATCTAAGGAAGAAATCTTTTATTATGAGGATGGTGAACCACTGCAAAGTTGCTTGGGTGATGGTAAATGCATCATATGGAAATGTTCAAGGCCAGGTTGGAGGATGTTCCTTTTGCAGAGTGGTTGGACTAGATGACCTTTGAAAGTTTCTTACAACTAGCTTTGTAAATGCTATCACAGCATTTTTTATGTTTCTTGTTATTTTGTAAAGACTTACTCATGGTATTTGGGCTATATAGGTACTATATAGAATTAGTTCTCTGTCTGTGGTCCCTGCTTATAAAGTGACCTGATGTATTTTATGTGTGGGCAGTATACATTTAAGACATCAAGACAAAAGATGGTGTGTAGGTCTTTTAAATAAAAAATCTAGTGAAGTTTGCTTTTTTTTTTTTGCTTTAGAAGTTTCAGCAGACTGTTTATTACTTCTGCATCTCAGCCCTAAACTGTTAATTGTAGTGGTAATGGTGATTTTTACATACTTATTTCCTGGGATGTTTTCTTGTTCTTTTTTTTGATGCCTGTGTTCATGCTTGTGCAAGTGTTTAGCTGAGTCCCACTCCCCATCTTTTTCAGAACTTCTAATTATAGAGCATGTGTGTTACAAAAGGGATTAAACAGCTCACGTTACAAATCATATCTGTGATTTAATCCAGATTTGGTGCTTGTGAAATGCATAGAATTCAGTCCAGTATTATTTCTACTCCTGATTAGTACAGAGTTGTTTTGCACTATCAAGTGTTAGATACTATACTATTAACTCTCAGCTATCCAGAGGCAGCTTATCTTCATGGTGAATCCCACATGCTGACTCCTGCCTTGGTCTTGTTTGGCACCCATGTCTGTACTTGGATCTTGCTTAAGTCACAGCAACTATGCTACGAGCTTGAATTTAGATTTGAGTTTGGAAAAGTTACCACAACCACCCAATGTCTCTGATCCTGAACTAATAAGTCCTTTGCAACTGATCTAGCTGCATCCAGATCTATCTTTAATTTCCTAAACTGTTACTAGTATCATCAGGACTACTGGGAATTATGGTGCAGAAATTTAGATGTGGAGCCATTTTGGGTTTGACATGGCTGGTTGTAATGCAAGTAGAACAGATTTGGTGAGACTAAAGCACTTGCCTTTTGCGCCAGGGTGGGCATGAGCATCACACTCTTCAGTACGTCTTGACCATCCATATTATCCAGTTTTCTTTAATGATAGTGAGAAATGAGTATCAGACTGATGTATATCACGTTTAAGTTCCTCTGTGAAGCCAGATTTAGGTGTATTGCTTAGTTGTAAAATAGGTTGTCCTGAATTCCTTCTTCCGGGGTTATTTCTACATTTAGCATAAACAAGTCACCTTTCCCAAGAATTCCAACTCCTGTCTGAGTCCTGTAGCTAATTTACAGGGTTGGGTAACTTCTTACCTGCTTTGCTTTCCAGTGGTAGTTTCCATGCTCACAGCACAATCAGTCATTCAGATTAGAGGGGACCACAGGAGATAATCTGGTGTGAGCTCCTGTTCAAAGCAGGGCTGGTGATGAATTCAGACTACATTGCTTAAGACTTTGTCAGATGGATCTTAAAAACCCCAGAGCACAACAATTTTCCACACACTGTGGGTGACTTGTCCCAGTGCTTGATTATCCTCATGTGTTGTCATTGCTGACCAAGTATTGATGAGGGATGTGCTCAGAGCTTCCTTCCACAGCACCCTGGAGCTCCAAGCTCCCTCTTGACAGGGGAACCCTGCCATGAGGAAAAATGTAACCCAGGTCTCTGGGTTACTGAGCAGCCCTGAAAACTGCTCTGCTATTGAGTGATAAAGGGCAGACGGCATTTGGAGGGAAAGAATGTCCAAACTCTAATGAATTGCTTACATTTCCAACATTGAAAAAAAGGATTGTGGGTCTCCTACTATTTCCTGCCAGCTTAAGCACTGTAGCACTCAGGGTACTGGATGCTGTGAATACTCTTAATTGTTCCTGAAATTATCTCCCTCATGAGGCCTCTTCCTTAATACATGGCATCTGTGTATTCTCCCATGGTTCCTGTTTCTGACTAACTGTAGGTTTAAGGGCCTGGATCACTTGCCACAAGACTCATGTAATCTAATTTCATTTGCCTAAAAGTTTGCATTAATTTGCTGTCTAGTCTAAGCTAGTTACCAGCTCTGTTGCCAGATCAAGAAATGCAATTTTGAATGATGCTTTTTTCCACCCAAAGCCATATGTCCAAACTGGAGTCAATGGAATCAGCATTTAAAATATTGGGACTGTAAACTGCACCTTTCAGCACCTTTCAAAGAATGTACCTTTCAAAAAATATGCCTCAGAAAACAATAGCTTTTGGTCTCTCTAACTGGAACTTGCTGAAGAGTTCCTCAATTATAGGAAAATCACTTTTCTTTCTGTGAAACTCAGTTGTGCAATTTTCCACAGTTTCCAGTGTTCCTGCCCTTCGGGAGCATCTGTCCTGTGGCTGAGGATACCACAACTTCCAAAGCTGCCAGTCCCCTGGGTTCCTCCCGGATCCTGCCTTGTATTTGGCAATGGACTTCACTCTGTGGTGTTTCGAATGGAATGGTTTGGGCTTTGTGAAATCCTGTTTTCCTACAGACTTTGTTTCATAAGCAAATAAGGATCAGCTGTTTGCGCCCTTCTGATCCAAGAATTGTCAGGACATTATGAAGCAAGTATACAGATGTCAGAATTCTTTCACAAAACGTAGCATTGAACTGTAGGACTCTTTCCCCCAGTATTTCTGTATTTGTTGTGATTCAAGTGGCTGAGTTCTTTGCAAAGACCAGAGAAACCAGTTTCCGTGGCCAGGCTACTTTTTGGTATGGCCTGTGAGGGCTGTATTTTTCCATGATAGAGCTGGGAGGGTATGTTAAGAGTGCCACACAGCAAGCTGCTGGTCAAAAATGTTCATGTTCCCAGCTCATTTACTTAGATAATGTTCTAGATGTTATTTTGGGATTATTTTCTACTTGAGTAATTTTGAGATTTTGAGGGGTCACCCAAGTGCTCTGAGGCCTACAGCTCCATTTGATACTTGAATCTTTTCTCCGTAACAACAAGAGCTCCCCCAGATCTAAGTTTAAATTAGACACTTGGCACTTGGAACAATACTGCTGCAGGAGTGCTGCTCAGCCTCTAGGCAATACTTTCCTGATGAGGCTTAGGGACTTGCACTGACATGGATTAAAGTGATTTTTCAGAGGCAGACTGAGTTCTGTGTAGCTGCAGAAAGAGATCCTGGACACCCAGTCCAGTGGTGCAGAACAGCTTGCATTTGTGCAGATACAGCAGATGTGCAGCAGACTGACTGTGTCCATGCTGCATATATATGATGCTCAATTGTCCTAGGACCTGGTGCAGTCAGTCATACTGCCTGAACTGCATCCAAGTCCAGTCAATGGGGAGAGAATTTACTCAGCGCAGTCCAAAATAGCACCAGTGAATGACCTAGCAGCCCCTCTGTGCAGAAGACTGGGGCTTCGGTGCTTGCTTTCAATCCATGACTACTTCGTTGAGCAATGTGGGCTTTACCTTAAAACTTATTTTTGTGACACCACAAATTTACATTGCTGCAAGCTCAGTCAGGTAAATCCTGAGAAAAACCTCCATATTGTTTAGGAAGTAGTGGAGGCTCCTTCTGTCAGCTGTGGAAAAATGAGTCAGTTGGTCCAAAATAAGCAAGATTTTCTTGTGATTTGGAAGGTTAAGCCTGAATGTTTTAGTCTGTTACATGAAATGAGAAGTGATCCAAAATGGGGAATGGGAGAGTCTGACACCACTTGTAAGCTCAAATTTACCCTCACCACCACCATACAAGTTAAAAATGTTGTGACTGTGTGACTTACAGGCAGGTAGCAGAAGGGGCAGGTTAATATTTAATTTCCATCCTGTGTGACATAGGAGTGCCTGCCCGCTCCCACCTCCACTCCATGTCCCATCTTCTGGCAGGGGAGTTTCCACACAAAGGAAGGACGTTTCAGAGAGCTTTGAAAATATCCTCAAGTCCAAACAGCCATGAAAGGAAGGTGTGTTACTGAATACACTGGCTCTGCCCAGGCAGAGAGACCACCCTTTGGGTAGTTTCACAAGATGTAAGGCCTCAAATCCTGCCAGTGTTAGCACATAATCTTCACTCTGCATTTGTAAGTGGTCCCCTTGCTCTTGAAGCCATGGGAAATTTAGAAGAGAAGCCTTTCTTTGTGGGACTGAGGTTTTCTCTGACTTTTTATAAATCTCATCAATGTTTTTGGTTAAGGACCAAACACAGAAAATGTGTCTTATTTAATATTTTAGTAATGTTTTTCATCCTTTGTACAGAAAGGATGGCAGAGGTGTTGGCACAAGCAAAAAGGATAATTGGTTGCTCTCTGAGGGGCTGGATGGGTATCTGGGAGGTAACGCTTCACCTGAGCTTTGTCTTCATCCTGGTGGTTGTGCCCACCCAGAAGGCTCAATAAAAACCTACTTTGTTGGGGTTTTTTCCTTTTGCTATTGTTCTAGTGAGAGGAGGCTTCCTGAATTCAGCTATATAAAGTTTTAATGAGTGACCTATTTGTGAGACTCCTTTCCACATTGGCAAACAGTATAGATGGGAGGCAGCTCCTTGTGCTCTCTGCCCCGCAGCCACCCCCTCCTTGCTGTCCCCTCTCCATTGGGCCTGAGGCAGCTGAGCTTGACCCGAACTCGGCAGCTGAGACATACGGTAGCTGGGCACGGCGTTTCTGCACCTTGCTGTATGGACACCAAAACAAACAGGGGCCTTGTGGTGAAACTCCTGGTGTGTGCTGTCTGCCCCAGCTGATGAGAAACTTCTCAGATCCAATGCAAACATCTCTTGCTGAATGCTGGGGCCCACACTGTTGTTGACATAGCGATAAAATCGCATTTGCACCGTACAGCGTCCTTTCTTTCACTGCTTGTGAAAGGTGTGGTGCGTCCCAGCACTGAAAAAGCTGTAAGTTGGGATCTGGTATGTCATACTTTGCAAGGAGAGATCCCAGTGTCTGTCTGGATGAAGCATAACATGCTCTGCTTCCTCCTCTTCTACCTGCTACTCTCAGCTTTGGGGTTTTTTCTCCAAATACAAACTCTGGCTTAATTTATCCATAAAAAGAAAATAGAGTTCCTTGAAATAATATCCTTTTCATGCTGATATTATTGAGGCATAATGTATTCCTGAAAATGGGATTAAGAACTAGAACTGGAGGAGAAGTCCAAAATCCAAAGCAAAATATTTAAGGAGTGTTTGAAAAAGTGAAGATGTAACTTTGCACATTCTTTGAAATCCATATTAGTTCCTTGTACGCAAGACAATATGGCAGGAATTTATAGTGGATAATCCAGTTCTTCATATGATATTCCAGTAAATACTGTAAAAAAAAAGGATTATTGCTCAAGGTTATGAGACCAGGTATTTTTTATGAAAATAGTGCTGAGTTAACTTCCACAGGAATTCTGGTCTGGTTTGTTCCACAGACAGTTAGCAAAGACTTTTTAAAGAAAATGCCACCAGTTGAGTTTAAATACTTAACTTTTGCTTAAACAGAAAGGAGTTCATAGGCTGTACTGATGACAGCATAGTCCTCCATCTCTGACAGACTTGAAAGATATTTGTACTGCTCGAGTGAAGATGAAATATGTACATTACATATGCTGTAAAGAGATGGGATACATAAAGAGGAGAATAAGGAGGTATCAATTAACATCTGGTTTCACCTGTGGCAGATGTAGGTTTCACATCCAGGATTTGGTTCCATTTTACTGTTCACATACAGGCTTTGCTAGGGAACAGATGAATAGGTTGATTGAAAGCAGAGTTCATCTTTCATGTCTGCGTATCTAAGAATGCAACATTTAATGCTGTATGCAAGGAGAAGGACAAAACCATCCGTGTTTGTCTTGTACTTGGAAAGTGAAAATGCCCATTTCAAGTCTGCGGCACTGCTCCCTTTTCCATAGTTTTCCAGCGAGCTGCTCTGTAAGCCCATCTTCATCCCCAGTATTTCATTAGCTATTTCTCCACAGTAAGTAATAAAAGCTACAAGAGTGATATCCAGTGTCCTTGAAATGCCCAAATTTGGTTGCAACAGAGATCAAGGTTTGTATAAGCATCTTCATCCTGGAACTTGAATTCGAACATTGGTTTGTTCAGCATGTTGGATAGTTTATTTGTGTGCATCTCAAAACCACTGCATAGTTTGGCATGGGAAGGGAACAGCAGCCAAATGGCATGCCAGGAGTGAATCAGCTGGCAAAATACTGAGGAAGCTGGCACAATACCTGCCTGCCACTGGTTTTGCTCCAGCTGATACTAATGCCCCATGCCATCAGGAGCTCTGAAGTCACCCACAAGTCAAACAACGTTAAAGAAACATTGTAGACGTTTATATAACACTGTAAAAGTGAATCAGTTTTTGGTAATGGAATGTTCTTTATCAATGGAAACAGGAATCTGGATTTGGGGGAAAGGAGACTGCTGGGAGGTGAGCTGTTTCTGGGGATGGTGTGAAGAGGAGTCTTTTTTTTCAGAAGAGTGAAATTCTTTCCTCTGGAAGGTCCCCACCAGGTGTTTAGGTGAACTCCTGTGAAGGAATGTGCAGTAATAAAAAATTGAGATTCAGTGAACAAGCCAGAAGACAAGGATAGATTTATGTCCTTGGCAGCTCAGGCCGTTCTCCATATGTTGTTAACATTAAATGGCGAGAGAAATTAACTGTATCATATGCTGTTGCACAGCCTGCATGTTAAGCCTCTCCTGTTTGAAAACGATTTAATACAAATGGAAAAGATAAAATGAGAATTTTTCTCAAGTGAGAACAGATGACAAAGTTTTCAGGCTCTGAAAGTCAGAGGGAGACTTCTCCATGGCCAGGAAAGAGGTGGGACAAGGAACTCTCCTCAGGGCACCGTGTCACCACTTTCTACAGCAGGAGTGTCTAAATTCTCCAGCAACATGCTTTGTGCCACATTAGCTTACCTTTGGAGCTAGCCATCCTCCTTTTCTTTGCTCTGGTTTGAAGCTGAAAATACTGTGGGCATAAAGTTCTGTGACAGACATGGCCATTTCTCCTGATGACACTTGATTCATTAGACTGCATTTGCCGGTTCCTGCTTCAGGAAGACTTGGGGAGTATGATGTGGCACTGTTGAGCATCGTCGTGGTCTTCCTTTCTTATATCTCAGGAAATGTAGGAGCTTATTATTAATTTTTGTGGTGTTTAAGTTGCTCTCAGACCATCTGTCTGTCTCCACCTCTTCCTGGGCTGCATTGCCAGTGAGCAAAGGAGCTGTAACAGATATTGGTGGGACCCAGAGGTACCCTGCCCAGAGTCTACAGCCTCCAAATAAAGCAGGGAGGATGCATTTAAAACCATTAGTTCAGGAACTCTGCAGTTTATTTAATTTATTCAAGATGTGGTCTTACTTGAGCTCCTTAAAAGCCTTAGTTGCAGTTCACTTCTTTTAAGATGTGAGCCTTTTCAAGCTCTGAAACAAACTCCACCTCTCATTTTGTTCAAAAATTGTGTCACTAAAACACCTGCCAGGGGAAGCTGCAATTCTAAGTTTACCTGCAGGGGATTTTTTAATCCATATCCGTTCAAAACATGACAGTTACACCATGCCAAAACAGCATCCCCAAGTGACAAGATGTTTGGGGACTATTTTCCCAGTCCCTGATGATGACTTTTTTCTTATCCAATAAAAATTTATTACATCTCTGAAGCAGCAGCATCATTAATGAATTATTTACCTCCCAGTGCCCTAACTGATAGGCCTTATAGTAATTTCCCTCTCTCTTTGTTCAATGTATATTTAAGTAATTACTTTATACAAAGGAGTGGAACAACTCCAGGAGCAGAGCTTGGCAGAACAGGGCTGCTTTGTCAGGGCAGGCAGGATCCTCTCCCATGAGATGACTGCTAAGGATTCCACTTCCTGAACCAGTATCTCCCAAATCCAGCATGCTAGCTGTTGAATGAAAACACTACTGCCTTCATTTTGCAGATAATGCTGAAGTTCAGCTGCTTGAGCATTTAATGTTCCCCAAAACCGTTTGGTTTGTTTCAATGTCATTAAGGACACTGCTTTTCAAGTCCCATTCTGAACAAATGCCTTTTAATTTCTTTCAGTGCTTTATTTTCAAGGCTTAAGTAAAATTAAAAAAGCCAAGGAATTTATTGACATATCTACAGCTTGCTCGGCCTTGCAGAGAAAAGGCAGTGAGGGAAGTGCAGCTGCAGGTTGATCCCTGCGGGGCAAGGAGATAACTTTGCATTTTCTGTCTGCTGCAAGATGATGAATTTCAGTTCATCTGGAAAATAGTCATGGCTGTAGGATCTCAGTTTAGCTCTGACCTTCTGGGCGGTTCCTATCATCGCAGAGCCCGGGGGCTTGCTTTGGTTTGTAATCACTTTTGCACTAACTTATGCTCAGTAAACGTTTTGAAAGCTGACTGCAGCTCTAAGTACTAGAGACTTTATTTTCCAGTGTAATCTGAGATCTGAGGCATGTTTTGCAGAAGGGCTGAGCTGTGGGCACTCATGAAATATACAGCAGTGGCTGCCATCGCTCATGCCTGCGTTCCTAATTGCTGTCAAACCTGGTAGCAACTAAATCACTTTATAGCCTCTGAAAATAAGAACAACTGAAATACCAGGCCTGCCAAATGTTGTGGTATGACTGCAAATAAACTGCAGTGTCTGGGTGATTTTGGGGTGGATTATCTGACTGATCAAAATTTGTAAGGTATAGTCTAGAGTACAGAATCTGAATTTCTCAGCAGCAAGTCATCAAAAAATTTGAATGATTGGCCAGGAAGTTAATTGTTTACACTAAAACAGCTTTCTTTCAAGACTTTGGGTGTGGATGAAGCATAATATTTATTTAAAGATGGAGATAAAACTTTACCATTCTCACATAATCTCGTATGTACATCTCTGATGTAAATACTTTCCTATCCCTAATGCCTCTGCTCTAATTGTGTATTGCTCTATTTATACAACCAGGAAGAGACAAGTAAAATAGAAAATCCTGCACATCTTTTAAGGGTACACAAAAGTATCCAAATCAGGGAATCAGAACCTTTATTTTCACACAGATTTTGTAGGTTTTAGCAAAGAAAAAGGCTTCTAAGCACACATATTTTCTTCTAGCCCCATAGTTTCTAGCAGTTATGGCATAGTTTATGCCTAGAGAAAATCAATCTAGACTTTTGTCCCATCTTTTTAATAACAGTACAGCAGAGGGTTGTGGGTTTGGTGCTCCATCCTGCACCACTTTGGGCTGCAGGCAGGGGCTCTGAGCTGCAGCAGCCCTGTCTGTGAGCAGTGAATGGCGCAGTGATTGCTGCGGTGAGGAGGTGCTTAGCAGGCCAGTCCCAACATGGCCTGTTTCTCCCTTACCAAGGATTCCAAACTTGTTGACTGGGAAAACCCTACTTGCCAGAACAAGATCTTTTTACACACAGTGAGAACAATCTCCTATTGTCTCCGGGGATAAAATGGTGCCAATAAAAGATAAAAACCCCATGCCAACACGGTGATGCATAAAACTCTGTTAACTGCTTCACCACTATATTTAACTATGAGGTAAAAGCCTGAGAGAGGGTTTTTTTTTCAGAGGTGTTAACAAATCCAAATAAGTGGAATGTAATAACTACACTGAAAACCCCCAAATTTTACATTCACAGCTCTGTAACTATGCAACTGAATATTACCATTTTTTTGTTTGTTTGTTCTTGTGCTCTGGCTGAGTGTCTGTATGGTGGGGCAGGAGCAAACATTCAATTGTCCTCTGCTGCCTTCCCAGCTTTGTGGGGCTGCTGTCAGAAGTGAAGCATTCATATTTTTGTTCTCCACATCTGGAAAGAAGATGCTGTGGCACACTTCAATTTTTCAGGGAATGTGCCATTTCTTGTGCTTCCTCTCATGGTGCCTCATTCCTCTACAGAAAAAGACCAGCCCAGCTTTGTATGAGCAACAGCTCCCTGAGGTACCTGTTTGGTATAGCTAGGAATTTTTAGGAAATGGAAGGAAACAGGGGATGGGTCTTATCTAAGGCATGCAGTGACTCAAAAAATGTGGAAGCTGGTCTGATATTTCTGATTCCCTCTTCTCAGCTTTATGCCCTGGCAATGAGCCTGAAGAATAGAGTTTTTTCTGCACCCAACTCCTCTTCCTCCTCCAACTCACACTCTTGATGGCCTGTCCTACCAGGTAAGGTGCCCAGGGAGAAGGACAAGGTACTTCTTTTCACCATGGGCTCTTTATGTAAGCTTTGTAGGTGAAGCCTGAATAATTTTCTCTGGAGAGGGTCACAGAATCACAGAATGTTCTATGTTGGAAGTGACTCACAAGGATCCTTGAGACTAACTCTTCAGTGAATGGCCCGTACAGGGACTGAACCCACAAAATTGGCATTATTAGCATCATGCTCTGACCAGCTGAGCTACAGTTGTGCACAAAGGGCACCAGAGGTGCTCAGAGGGGACCCTGGATGCAGCAAGCACCTCTTTCAAGATGCAGAGCATTTTAATAGCCCAGGTCTGTTATATTCAGTAGTAGAGGTAACATCTGCAGGATGTAAGGCAGCAGCCTGCAGAGCTCTGTTCAGGAGATGGGTGCCTCTTCACAGAGGACTGTGCTAATGGCAAGGGATTCTGGAAGCTCCCAGGCTCACCAGAGAGGCTCTGATGGACTGTAGGATCCTCAGGCTTTGGTGCTGTCCATTTCAGGCTTTCAGGATCCTTTGGCTACTTGGATACAGGTAGCACAGGGAGGGTTTGGTGGTCTAAATCTTGACTGAATCTTGTCTTCACCTGGTTTTCCCTAAACAAAGTGACAATTCTACTGACAGTTTTGAAACCCATCTGCTGCTTATCCTTTGATCTTCAGTTATTCTTCTTGTCCTGCTTGAGCCCATTTTGTAAATTAGCTGGATCATAGTACTGGCATTGCCTTTCAGCAGTCTTCAGATGTTTCCTGAGGGGTGGTTTACCTTGAACCATTACCTTGAACCCTTTCTTCTCTTTAACTTTCCCCCCCTCCCCTGCTCCAGCTTTCCTTCACTAAGCTCAAACAATGTATATTTCCTACAGATCAGGTAAAGAAGCAGTTTGTATTGTAAGTATTTGTATGTGTGTACAGTGCACATATGTATGCATGGGTAGTGCACATGTACATACAAAGAGCATGCATGTATATATATGTGTGTATATATATGCATATATAGAGTGCTCCAAATTGCAGAAGAGCTCCAAATGCAGTGCAGCCTCTAGATGCTACTGCATACAAACAACCAGCCCCTCTTTGAAAATCTCTTTTTTTAAGTTTGGATGTGCTCATTGTGGAGAGCTGGCCCCATTATGGGGCTTGCCCTTTTCCATTGATTACATGGCACCAAAATGTAGAATTGAATGCAAGTCTAGGTTCATGCTGAGAAAACCCTGCTAACCTCAGGGAGAAAGAATTAGTCAGTTTCGGAATTTTAATTTGGTCCCAACTGTATTTCAGCTTTATTTCAAAAATCTGAAAGCATAACAATCAGGGAAAACATGCCACATAGATCCATGCCTTTGAGTTAAAATGTTTGTTTGGAATAAATAAATGGAAATGCAAACCACTGCAAACAATCTGGTTGCAGATTGTTGTCAAAATTATATACACACGTGTATACATTTTCATTTCCTTCCTTCCCAAGATAAATTATTCTTTAAGCTTCTCCTGTGGAACACATGTGTCTCTGAAATTCCAGGGGACTAAAATGTGTGGAAATGCAACATGTGAAAACAGAATTACATCTGGTTATGTACTTTTTGGCTCCAGTATGGCTCAGTCCCTTGCTTCCCAACGATGTTTAGATTAAGCCCTCCAAGGTGAAAATTGATTCTCTTTGTGTCTGAATTTGCAGCCATGAGAAATAAAAAAATAAAAATAAAAATAAAATTTAAAAAAAGGCAAGGAAGACTTTTTCTGATGTAGTGTTTTTCTGTATTGCTCTATGTTTTTGTTGTTTTTTTCCTAATTGGTAAAATCAGCTGTTATGACAGAAGCAGCATGATAAATAATAAGCAGTAAGCCGTCCAAGCAAGAGCTTCTTTCTCACGCTATTTCCTGCAGAGTCAGATTGTATGAATGCCTGCAAATATCTAAACTTGGGGCAGTATTTGAACATCCCTATTACCTTTCCGAGCTTTAGATCCAGCTCTTTGATTTGTTCTCTTGAGCTCCTTAAAGCTCCTTCTCTGCCAGTTTGGATGATGTGTAGGAGTCTGTAATGAATACGCTCATTATCTAATACAAAGTGGCATAAAACACTCATGCCATGAACTCTGCCACACAGCTATACCCCGCTGCAATTCTCTGATTCATGCTGTACGAGATTAATAGCATTTATGTTATTCATATATCTTGGTTGACCTTGATCTGTTAGAAACTCCCTCCTTTTTATCTCTGTCCCATACTGGGGAGGTTTTGTCCCACATTAACAATGGAACTTTTGTACTTCAAAGCACGTTCTCCCCACGCCCAACATCCTGAGTTTTAATTTTCCTTCAATATATAATATCTGTTCCCTTCTCTTTCCCTCTCATATTCTTACCTATGTTTAATGGGCTGATACTATCTCAGGAGCTCTAAGCTTTTATTCTATTTTTTTTTTTTTGCATATCATAGTAAGTTAACCCTTTGAAATCTAATTGCAGAAAAATATTTAAATTCTACCAAAAGAAACAAAAACGTGGTCGAAGAATAGCCAGTATTTGTAGTTTTTCTCCATGGCATTTGTAGGGCAAATGCTATCATTTCAGCTGTGACAGCATGTACAGTGACAACATGGAAGGAAATGTGTGTGTAGGGAAACAGCAGCCCCAGGGGCACAGAGGTGTCTGGCTCCACTCCACATCTGTAATTCTGCATTCATTCACAGGTCTGTTTTCAGGGGATTTGCTGAAAGGGAAATAAAACTATTGCATTTAATGCAGAGTAGATAGAGCAGATCCTACAACTTTTCTTTGTGATGTATGGTGAGTTCTGCATATTTTTTCATTCTGTTTTACAGTTTTTTTACACTATATGAATAACCATGAATCAGAGTTTCAAAGCAGACAGTGCTCAGAAATACTTATGGGTCTTCCGTGTGTTGTGCAGGTGTGGAGAATGTTAAGATCCATCTATGTTATAATGCATTGAATGAGCTAGGGGAGAAGAAAGGAGCAAACAAGATAATTTTTTTCTAACCTTTGCTTTAATCTTGCAAAAAACTCCTGACACTTTCTAATAGAATTTCAAAGTGATAACAACCTTACTGGTATTAGGCCCATGGTTTAACTATACTGTACCTGTGTTAAAGGAAAGCTCTGTTGACTCTGGATTTGTGGCAGAACATATACTACTTTCATGGGATTAGAAGCCTGTATACTCTGGCTTTGTGAAATTGTTTTGCTTTCTCGGCATGTTCGAACTTCTTGAGGAAGTGAAGGACTTCCTCTATGAAGGGCTGTGCTTACTTCATTTCTTTGTGCTCCAAATACTGAGACAGCAAGTTCCTCAGGACATCTGTTCTTTGTTCGCTTTGGGTTTATTTATGACATGCATCTGCCTGCCTTTTCCTCTCTGCATTCAGCGCTAAGGAGAAAAAAAGAAAGAAAAAAAAAAGAAAGAAAGAAAGAAAAACTCTCTGCTGCTAGTCTTTATTCAGAGATAGACTGATGCTTTAAGGCAGTGTTTCACAGTAAATTAAATTGCAGGGTGCAGTGCCAGGAAGTGTATCTGAACATCGGCAGGGAAAATATCCTTCCCACCACCATCCTCTTGGGCTTGGAAACAGCTGAGGTACTTTCTTTTTTTTTTTTTTTTTTTTTTTAGGCTATAAGAAGCAAGCCGCCTACCAGTACAGCCAAACATTTTCTAACCTTTTTAACCTTATGGTCTTCACAAGGCCAGAGCCAATTAAAAGGTTTATTTTCTGGCTTTTTAAGCATGAGATTTTTTTGTCTAAATTTTTCCTGCAACTTAATGTGCCACATTCCTTGTTTCTGTACAGGCCATGTGAATTCCCACAAGTGCTACAGGACTCATGTACTGCTTGCAAAATTGTGCAAAAACAGTGCTTAAACAGGATGGGGCCCCAACATACTTTGGGTAGGATCAGGCTGTACTGCTGATGTCCTACAGCACCACGTAAGACAGATTGAAAAGTGGTAAAAACTTTCTTATTGTGTCTCCTAAAAAATCTGCACTTGAAAACCACAATTTTTTTTCCTGAAATAGACATATCAAAGCACGATTTGTGATCCCAGAGTCGGTTGCTAGGCTTAAAGTCTCTCTCACTCCAAATTAACCTCATCCTTTAAGGTTCCTCTGTGGTCAGGGTTGATGGATTCATCCCACCCAAGAGGAATGGTCTGAAATAAGGATTATTCTCTCTCTCCAAGGATTCTTCCCTGCTTCATTCAGGGGTAGCCCAAGCAGTATGCTTAGGCTAGCTGACTATGTTAGATGCTTAATATTTAGACAAGCTATAGCCTACCATGAGCAAACAAAAGTTGTTCTCAGCTGAATTTCAAGCTACCCAGACAATGACCAGGTTAATATAGAGACACTTGCAACAGTTCCTCAAAATATTCCACAGCACAAAACCACTCATGGGACTTTAATTGTTGCCTGGTGCCTCTGCCTTTAATACTTATGACAGTTTTACTTGCTACAACTAATTTCTGATTCTCAGCATAACATGAGATGATGCAATGGAAGAGGGGAGAGTGATTATAGCATTTAAATTTAACCTCCAAAAGGAGGAAATTAATTTTTTCAGATCCATTGGAAAAATAAATAATTTCAATAATTTTGTTAAACTAGAGTGGGAATTATTTTTGGCCAAAACCCTTTCTGGCACAAAGGGTGCCTAAATGCTAAACTGGACTAGAGGCTATGGAAAACTACCACTAGAGGTTTGTGAATAAGAGGTTAAACAAACTTCAACTTAGTTTATATAAAGAAACAAGATCAGTTGAAGAAAGATGGATTTGCTCCAAAGTTACAGAATGCATTTCCCAACACTGATCTCTGGGCACCGAAGTGTCCTTCCTTCTGCTGCTGCAGAGGAAGGAGAGTCAAAGCAGGAGTCTGTCTTACAAAGAGCTGGGGAGTGACTGATCTGATGACTCTGGACATGGGGGAACTTTTTGCATTGTGCTAAGATTGTGTGAATAAGGGGTTATAACAGAAACCTGAACGGGCACTGCATTACTCAGCAAGGACTGATGGAAAACCAATGAGTTACATGACACAAGCCTGGAAGAAGGCAGCCAAGTGCAGTCTGATGTGAATCTGTGAACTCAATAAAACTTCTTTCAGGATGAATGTAGAATGGCTAAGAAATGGTAAGAAATCCCAGGAAATATAAGGAAAAGAAATAGCAGTCAGCATGAGGAAGATGCAATTTTGTGTGTAATGTTGTGTCTTGCTTGTTTGCACGTCCCTGCCACTCTATCCACTATAACCATCTGCATTTGTTGCCTGCCTTGTTTGGGATCTGGACAGGAGCAGTATTTTTAGCTTGACTTCAAACATTGTCAGTGCTTGGCTCTGAGGGGCAGAGGCTTTTGCCATTTCTAATATTCATTGTTTGGGACTGGGAAGCCTTATATAGCCTTGAGCTGGAAGACAATATATTCAGATTCTACAGTCACAGGAACCAACTGATTTACATCCACTTGATGTTAAAGATTTAAGTAAAGTGTTCAAAAACCTCTTCATGTTGTTGAGTAGAAACTTGCAAAATTTCTAACTGGTACCACATTTCCCAATTTCCTTTTACCTTGTTTCTTTTATAGGTTTCTTTTAAAAGTGGATCAAGCCTGGCATTGGAGATGGGGCTGTTGTGGAAAGGGCTGTGGCTCTGTCTGAAAACACCAATTCCTCTCTGCTTACCACAGAGGGAGCTGAGAGGGCCAGCTTGGATTACACATTCATCTTTCTGCCTGCTGACATTAGATTAGAGGAATCTGTGTATTGTCAGTAGTGAAATCAAACCACAGAGAGAGAAAGTGCCAGAAAGCAGATTCACAGAAGTCAGTATGGAGTGGAAAAGCTTAGCTAGCTTTAAGGAAATGCATATGAGATAGTGTGGTTTAGGCACTACTTCAGAAAGTGAAACACTGACTTTGAGGTTCCAAAGAAACGCCTACTGCTGGTCGGGGTCACATCTATGAAACAGCTCCCAGTGCTGGATAAACCTTGCAACATATTTTCTCATAAAGGTCAGCAGAGTATTCTCTGGACATGTCAGAAATATGAGGCCTTTCTTTCCTCTTTTGACTCCCACTTGTGAGAAATTGCTGGTTTAATAGCAGTCATCCAAGAGACAGTTCTTGGCCATGAATTTCACATGGAGGGATGTGTACTGTGGTTCAGACTCAAAACTTGGAGCCTAAGTGCACCAGAAATCACAAGAAGCGTCCAAGGTTAAAAACACTGTTCCTTTGCCTGTGTGGACAATGGAAAGAGCAAGAAACACCTACAGAAAGGAGGTATCCCTGCTTGTAGGTTGAGAAGGGTGTCTGGGATGCCTCAGGAGTGTTTGTGTGGGTACCCTGTCCTGTACCACTACTACAAATAGAACTTTTGCCACAGAATAAGTGGAAATGGATCTTTATCTTATGAACCTTTATTCGCACAGAAGTCAGGAGCAAAGCTGTGCTCACCTATCATAAAGTAATTCCCTTGTAGACAGTGTGAATTTGCACATGCTCTAGATAAAGATGGTTTTGAAATTATTCAGGTGTTTTGATGAGATCTGTTTTATAATTCCTGTTGTATCATATGATATTACTACTGTTCCTATGTGTTTCCTTTCAATTTTCACTGTTGGCTCTGTTTATTGCATTTTATTAAAGTCCATCACACAAGTTATTTTTAAGTCTTTTTGTGAGAAAGATGAACTCCAACATATAGAATAACCTAAATAAGTAAACTGAAAGTAGCTGAAAGCTTCTATACTCAAGAAGTGCCTTTTTTTAGATTCTTACTTTCTTGCAAAACACAGGATATTGATGATCAAACATGCAATTAACTGAAAGGTTTCTGTGTCTTTGTACTAAAAAAAAGTATATTGCATAAAAGCTCTGATAGTTTATTTTTTTACTCTTTTTTTCACTCATTTAAATGTATAAATACATATGTTTTAGTATGCTTTTTCTGTAAGTTGACTAAACGTAATCACACATTTGTTAAAGGAAAAAAGATCAGCTTTCAATGACTTAAAAGAACTGCTGATATAAATTGCTTCAGTGCAAGCTGATCTGCCCATACGTTATATTGTACTGGTTCATTTCTAAATTTTAATCACAGGGTCATTGAAAACATCCTATCAGATCTCCTATGCAATGTAGCCAATAGGTCAGCTTGACTCATTTAGAGTCAAATCTATAGTATATATACTATAGATGCTTGAAAATGTCTCAAAAGACATCTCCTTCACTTATAAAGACTGATGGAAGGATATTCTGCCTTAGTGTTACCACCCTGTCACATTTCAGAAATGCTTTTAGGTTATCATCATCGTTCTGTGCCAGCCATCCAGCTTTCTAGTGCACCTGTTTCTTTTTTTTTCTTTTAATTTTTTTTTTTCCCCAGGCTCCTCACAAGTGTCTGCATTCACAGTTTTTGTGTGTCTGTTTGTATTTTGCTGTGCCATCTGACACTCTGTTTCTTTGCTGGGATGTACCTCTGCAGTCCCAGTCTTCCACGTTTCCTGTTCAGTTGTCATTTTTATCCTACCCTCTACTCCCAGACACAGAGTTACCTTTGTGCTCTTGACATCTCTAGCAGATGTCTTCATCTGACCTGAGTGCTCTCCAGCACCTGTTAGCCTTCCCCCAAATCCTATTTGAAATAATGCCTTCCCTTTGCAATTCCATCCATCTTCTTGAGTAAATTGGCTCCACTGCACTAAATAGTCCTTTTCTTGTATGATCATTTTTGTCTTTATTCCTATCTTATCCAGTATTCAGGAAGAATAATCCTCCTTTTACATATCTTTTGCAAACACTGGGCTTTTCTTGCCAAATACTGCAAGGTGTAGTGATGCAGAGCAGTTCAGGATGGGATTTGTGTGGCAATTTCAGCCCTAATGACTGTGAAGTCATGCTTGCATAAAGAGATGTATTCTGCGCAGTGCCTTACAAGAATAAGCTGCATTAGTACCTCACTGATGAATTACGGACGCATAAGGTTGAGCTGGTATGTAGAACTGAAATGGTTCAAAACAGGATTTAATAACTCAGAAATCCAAAATTTGAACCATATTTCTGATAATCAAAGCATCATTCCAAGGATCTTTTAACTCCTCAGCCGTATGTGAGGTATGAGATTGTGGTCATTAGCAGAGAAATGTGCATCCTTGGAAAGATACCCTTCAATCTTGTGAGGCATCCAGCTACCCCTGATAAGTAAAGTCTAAGGGCAGGAGATGCCGAATCAAAATTGCTGCATTGGACTGGGGCAAATCCTCTTTTGTAGGCACACAGATGACATACAAAACAAGAATATGACCTATTGTTGGTTTTCCCTAGCTTTCTTAAAGCCAATGACCCAATTTGCTGCATCTCCTAGAGGCATACAACCCAAATTCTGACACACAAAAAGGTGTTGCCCTTTATTAGAGTGTCCTCATCTGCTGCTTTTTGCCCATTCCCACTCCAGAGTGAATTAATGTCTCTGAACTACTCTGCATCGTGCTGCAGGTATTTGAAGTGCTGTGCAGAAATATTCAAGCTGGTCCCACATAAAATTTGCCCCTTATTTAACAGATCTGCAACCCTCACAGTCTTGTGTCACCTCAACAAGGCATGATTTTCTGCTTGTTGAAAAGAAAAGTGACATAGGCAGCAGCTTAGCTTATTTGCTCTGTTTAAAAGTGAGGAAAAGTTTTCTCTTTGAACTGGATGGTGCAAACATTTCTTTTAAGAAATGTTTGGATTTGATTTTAGGGAGGAAGAGAGTACCTCATCCAGCAACCCATCAAGAATTCTTCCCAAAATGTGCAAAATACGGTCTCTGCTAAGATCTAGCAGGTGTATTTGAATTTAAAGAGGATGTCAGGGTTCTCCTTTTGAAATTTATTTCTTATTAATTAGCACTGTTAAAGTACAAGGTGTAAGATTTAGCATGGTGGGATTCAGATGTTTTCTGGGCTCTTCCTCTTTTTCTTTCTTTTGTTCATTCATGGATCACCTTGCCCTGTCTATGAGTTGTGCCATTAGGCAGTGGCTGTACTTGACTGTTGATTCTTAGTAACACTCTATATGAACAATATTTTTGTTTGTTTGCTTGCTTTGCATGTGGGCAGAGACCATTTAAAACAGTGCAAAAGTACATAGGGAAAGTGTAGGAAAACACTCAGGGCAGTAGCTAAACTCCTCTCTGAACTGTGGCCATTTTCACTGCCTGCGTGGCCACCTCTCTGTACGACAGAGCAGCCTACACCGCATCTGTTCAGGACCTGCAACTGCATTAACCTCGGGATTATGACATCAAGAATGGCATTTGTACAATTAAAAATGTTATCTCACAGGGCAGCCCTTGTTGCCCTCGGCCACCTTTGGGTAAATTGTGTTGTAGGAAAGGTTAAAAAAAGCTGCTGGAACTAATCCTTTTGATGAAACCTTTAACAAGTATGTCAAGCTCCTCTGATCTTGGCCCTGGCAGAGTATAGCTGTAGTTAATGTCCCCGGCTCTAACTCACCATCTAAGACCCTCTTTCCTGCCGCGTGTTTTCTTCATCAGTTTGTATTTCTGCCAGTCAGTGTCACAAAGCACTTCCTGCTTCATCCCCGCCTGACGGGGTTAAGCCACACTGATGGTCTGCAGTTGTGTGCAGCTTCATTTTTCATAGATTCTTTCTGATAACCATAACATGAACTCTGGAGTATGTGTTAGGAACTGAAAACAGGCCAAGTGTTTTGTATTAGAGCCTGTATTCCCACATTCACCAATTCTCCAAGGGCTGAAAATGCATCAGTGACATGTATGAGAAAAAAAAGGCAGGGACTAAAATCAATTTTCTCCCCTCTTGCCTACATGAAACAAAATTAAAAGCACAATGAGCCTTATTCTTTTTTCATTTACTGCTGAAATTCCTCTGCCGTCTGTGAAGCAACTCTTGTTACACCACTGTAACTGGAAGTAAAATTAACCTCAGTATCTGCTGCAGATGTTTACACCTTAAAAATACCAGGAGCACACACAGTTTCTCTAGCTATTAATCTATTAAAAAGCCAGTAAACATTTTATCTTCATGGATGGAGCTAGACCCCGGAGAACTGATTAACCAAAACTTGTAACTTGCTCAGACGAACAATTTGATACTCCCTTATACATGACCGCCTTTCAATATCCTGGTGTGTATTGTGGCCCTAAGCTGTCAGTTTAATGCTTGTGTTAGCACAGATCAAAGGAGAACAGAAACAAAATATAAAAATACAGTAATAAATAACCTAGTGTGCTTTCTTATCTCTAGCGAACATTTTATATTAGGCTGGTTTATTTGCTTAGTATTGCAGAGTCGTCTTTACTTCCGCTGAAATAAACTGGGGTGAAAAGCCACAATAATCCTTCAGATAAAACGGAAAAAGTTATTTATGCCTGTGCTATTCATAGATGTCTCTTCTTAGAAACTGGCCATTTGTGGTTTTGGTTCTTTCTGTAGCATCCACTTTTCTCCTTGAGAGCTCGCAACCTTTTTATTTTTAATTTAAAAAAAAAGAGAAAAGAATAACCATAATGCAGACCCATGCTAACAATTCTGGCATCCTGGCTGTCAAAGAGATTTCCTGTGGTCTGTTTTTGGCTGTGTGCTCAGCCAATTGCACTGTATATCAGGCATTTGTTTAAAAAGGAAACTGCTACAGTCATCATCGACATAAAAATTAACCCATGACGTGCGGGACTTTTCACTTTCTTGGTGTCTATCCATGAGCCACCTGAAGACTCA
Source organism: Cettia cetti (assembly GCA_013401135.1). NCBI lineage: Eukaryota > Metazoa > Chordata > Aves > Passeriformes > Sylviidae > Cettia > Cettia cetti. The sequence goes on along the minus strand of VZUI01088620.1, from coordinate 8,214 downwards.
TTGAGAGGTGGACAGCGAAAAGGTTGAATGCATTGTAGGGAAGTTGTTGCCACAAGAAAGGCAAGCCAAGTGTCATTGCCTGAATGCTAAACAGAGGTAACCATGGATTTGCTCATGTGATTTGGTCCCTGTATGCTGCTCAGAGAAAGGGATAGAGGAAATGCTGGGGAGGCCCTTACAGCTGGGGACAGAAGGCAGCAGTCCCTTCCTCCCTGCCAGCACCAGGCTGTGCAGGTACCACATGCACCATTAAAATAGATCAGGTTCATTTTCTAAGAAAAGATAAGCTATGGATTTTTTCTCAGTATTGTTTAAAGAATAATTGTGATTTCACAAGTTATTTTTCAAAGTAACATGTGAAGAAAAGGCTAAGTTATTCCACTCTCTTCAGGATGCGGGTTATGTAGAAACATTTTTTACTAGTAGATGCCTTTTGACTTAAGAACGTAAATAGTTTTTGGTTTATTTTTTTTCCCCTCTGTTGCAATTTTGACTTAAGGTGCTTAGTCCTGTTTCAAACATCAGATCACTGTCTGGCTCAATCTTGCAGTTCCTAAGTATTAAAAATGTTTTTTGATGCTTGCCAAGAATGCTATATGAGTGAGTAATGTGATTTGACTTACTGAAAGGGATCTAATGCAACATTAATTCAATGTAACAAACCACTCATGGAGCAGAAACACAGCTTTCTTTAAATTTCCTTTATGTTGCAACCATAAAGATTTGCAATGTATTAATTTTAGGCTGCCTATTTAAATTTGGGCAGTATGGAGATTAATCTGCATAATTACTTGCTTTAAGAATGAAACAGAATTTATATTCCTGTATTAGACTATACTTTTAAAGCAAGTGTCATTGGAGATAAACACCTCTGTTTGTAGCAGCAAAGTATATTAACACCTTGCAGAAACTGCCTATTCTTTGTGATACAGAAAACAAAATACTGATAAATTATGTAGAGGTCCACAGGTTCTTATCAAGCTTGTAAAACCAAATCTAGGGTTATACAACTAAATTCTTTACATACAAGCAAATATACCAAAGCATGTTATGGGGTAATATGGAGTAGGTCTCATGTCATCTAACTTTAGCTCCTCAAAGGTAAGTCTCCAGGAATATGTGCTTCTAGTGGATTATACACCCCTTCTTTAAGTTAAATGCAGCTCTCAGAGCAGTGGCAGTGCCTGGTTCTAGGAGTGCTTGTGAAAGCATTTCATGTTTGGGGGTCCTTTATGGGATGTGACATGAAATCACTTTCTAAGCTGAAACCACGTACTTCCAGTGCTGATAATGATGCTACTGCAAATCACTTATTTCTCATATTAAGTGGATCCATTATTTTGGCTCACTGACCTTCCAGTTCCAGGAATGCCCTAGGCTTTTTCTTTTCTGAAGCTGTATTTCTTTTTGTGCAGACCATGAAGTGGATTAATTTCTCTAAGGAACATGAATAAAGTTTGTTTTTCTTAAATTCCTGGCAAACAAGTTGATAAAACCCATATGGATCACAAAGTCTGAAGCTTGAGTACAATGTTCCTTGGATGAGCAAACACTTGTATTTTAAAATAGACGACTTTTAGCTGTGGGGATTATATATATACATATTTGAGATCTGTTCTGTGAGCCATCAGCTCAACTTCAAAAACATAAGACAGGAAGCTGACTGCTTCTGAAGGTGTTTTCCTTCTTCCTCCTGTTAAGCATACATTATTTTCAAATAAAGGTTTTTAACTCAAACTTGTCATGGTATCTTATAATTAAAGAAAAATTGTTAAAAAGTGGTTTGAAGCTTTCATTTTAAACCCTACTCCTGCTCAGCCCAAATGGCTCAGGAGTTTTAACCTAATTCTTCCTGTTGTGAAAATCCTTTCAACTTACACACACATGTACAGACACACACACACACAGAGATATCATGTGTCTCCTACCTTGGCCAAACTGCAGATGATCTGGGATTTTGAATCAATCTCTTTTCAATATGTCCTGTGCACATCTCCATGCCCTAGCATGTCCCCTGCCACACCTTCTTGACACCAGTCAATCTGAGGCATCCTTGAATGCAGACTAGGATGGGAAAGCATCTTTGGGGGCAAGTGCTGCAGTGAAGGTTCTTTCTTATGTGCCCCAGCCTGTTCAAAGAAAAGCTGTGACCTTCCCTGCTTTGGAAAAGAAAGGGGGCGACCAGCTTAGTTAATTAAAAAATGCTTGTTTGTGAAATGAACATCAGTTAGCAGAGCTCTTCTGTATGTCCTAAAAATCTGTATGCTGCTTCCTTATCCCTGTCTGTACATGAAATGTAGCCACTTCAGATGCTAAATCCTATGGCTGTATTGCAAATGGGGGATCATGGTCTTTCATCTCTGTACCCTCTTTCGGCTTCCCCAAAACCTTTCCTGGAGGCTTCCACACCAGTCAGGTACTTCACAACCTTCCCTCATTTAGGGCAGGAAGAAACAGACATGTTTAGTTGTATTCTCTGCTACCTTATCTCCTCACCGCCTCAAAAGACAGGAAAAGTAGCAACAGCCTTAAATTCCAGGAGAAGAGTGCATGCAGGGCCGAGCAGCTGCCCTTGCACCTGGGGGCTGGAGGTTGCTCCTGTGGTGACCCTACACAGTAGTGCACAATTATCAGTTGATCTGCAAAATAAAGCATAGGCTTTTAGTTTAAAGCCTCAGAAAACTTTAAAATTGCTTGAGAGGAGAACAAAAACAATTGGCAAAATATGTTGTTAGAACTGAGGCAGTTTCCGCTGATTTTTTTTCCTAAATATTTCTTTTGTAGTGGAGGGAGCAGTGTATAGTAAAAAAATTAACAACAGTGAAAAGTTTTCCTTGGCAAAAAGAAAGCATTTTGAAAGCAGCTGAAGATGAAATGTCAAGGCAGCTGCTGGATTGCAGTCTCCATGGCAATCATAACACAACACTTTGATTAGTTAGGCACATGGCAGAGCCTCTGGATAAGAGTCTGGGGGTGGTGGTGGTGAAGGGCAGGTTATTGTTTTTTAAGGACATTTAAAAAAATCAGCACAGAGAAGTATCTGTCCTTTTTAAAGAACAGAGTGTATTGTTTTCTCTTCAAATGCATTTGTACACACATTTTGGCACTTAAAAAAAAATCTTAAAATTGGTAACAGTCAGATGCTTTGAGGATTCCCTAATTATGGGGTTGGACCATCTTTTGTCTTTCATGTATTTGTATTTTCAACACCCTGTGGAACAAGGAATATGAGTCTTTTATTCACATATTTTCTGTGGGGAGAAAACACCAGAAAGGCTGTCGTGTGGATTTAGGAGAAAAGGCAGGTGTTTGGACACTGCATCACCTCATACAGGCACAGCCAAACCACTTGTCAAGTGAGCTGGGCTCACCTGTGTCTCCATTAGTGCAGAGTTTTGACAGTGGCATGAACTGAACACGCTGGAGGCAAGGCAGAGCTTCCTCTCCTTTTGCTCCTGCTCTCCTCCACTTCCCAAAGCCCAGAACTGAGCCTTAAATACCATGTTATTGATTAGAAGTGGGCAGTCCTTCCAGGCCACGTTTCAAAAGGAAGGGAGGAGGGTTATTCAGCTTTGAAGTAAAAACCTAGCTTCCCAACTTCAGTAGTGGGTTTAGAAGTGGTAAAATCTCCTGGTGGAGCTGAACATCAGTATGTCTGGGTGAGGTTCTCATCAACATGTTGCTTCACTACTGCCTCGCTGCAAACAAGGACATTTCAGCCCTGTAATTGTGAGTTCTCTGCCTGTTGTGTTTGTTTTGACTAGAAATGGGGAGGAGGGGGTGTGTGTGCAGGGACACATGGGACTGGCTCCTGTGACATGTGTGCACAGCATGGTTTGCCTCTGAGCTGATGCTGTAAGGACACATCACCAACATAAACAGCACAGATAGTGTTACGTATTTGAAAGTGGTGAAATATGTGAATTACATAGAATGGCACATCACCTGTTTTTCCTTTTTTCTTTCAAAAACCCCACACAAATCAAGATCAACTTGTGTTGGGTTTTTTGTTGGTTTTGTTTTTTGTTTTTTCATGGGAAAGCTTGAACAAGAAGGACAGTACCAAATCTTGTAACATGTTTCCCCAGGATAGGTTTTCTTACTTCTTTTAGAGCTGCTGCTAGTTCTGTGCAGTGCTGTTCAGCATTCTCACAAATCATGGGTGTTAAAATCAATCCCTTCTTCATTTTGTCAATTAAAAATCCCCTCTTGCCTTTTTGAATTCAAGGGTTAATCCCTTTCTTTCGCCTGGCACATGTTTTCCTGGGTAGCAGCCAGCTTCCTCCACTATCTCTTGGCACCATTGCATCTCCAACATGCTTCTCTTGGGGAGCCCTATCCCCAAAGCAGCCCCTTGACTGTGCAGAAACTTTTCTGGTCTGACTTCATGAATCAGCTTGCAGGGCAGAGATCTCAGCACACAGCCAGAAAGTCATTTCAGGCTGAAGAGCATAGGAATAATGTAGTAATATGTAAAGTAATGCCTAAACAAACCTATAAAACCTAGAAGGGAAAAAGTCATGTAGTTGTCCTAAGCTTTGCTAATTGTGAGACCTCCAGCTCTGATAAAGGAAATTGATTTCATCAGTTGTCAGTCATCCTCCTTTATTTTTATTTTTTTTATGATCAGAAGTTCACATCTCCTCCAGGCAGGGCAAAGTCAGAGCTTTGCTCTGCTCCTCTCTTGTCTTGTCAACTTTATAGCCAACTCTTGGATGTCAGGCAGGAAATTTTCTCTCTACCTGGTAGTTTCTCCTGCTGGGATCATGCTGAGACGACTCCCTGTCCTGACAACATCACTTGGAAGTTTCTTGTCAAGCTTGTTCCTTCAGCCCTTCACTTATGAACTAATTAATATATCTGACTTCTAGGGCAGAATTTCTCTGTGCTGGGTTTGAACTAGTTTCTACTAAATACAGCTGGGTGCCCTAAGAAGGTGTTATTAACTGTGATGGGTTATACAAAAATACAGGACAATGCTGACTATTTTTTAGAAAAGAAGGGGCATGCTTTTTCAGATTTACATGAAACTGAATTCAAACAAGGCATATTGCGAGGGAAGTTGTTTTGTTTGACAACACATCAGGGAATGTTCCTTGCCACCTCTCCTTCACTCTAGTGCAAAGCTAACTCTTAAAAGAGCTGTTGAAAGATGGAATTTTATCAGAAGGGAACTTGAAATTTTGCTGGCTACATATCCATCAGTTCTTGTTTGTTAGGGTTTCAGTTTTAGATAGATGTGTATTGACAAGCCTTGGTACTGCTCTCAGAAAAATGAGAGAACTCTTAAAAATAATAAAAAAAAGAAAGGAAAACCAGAACAGGCATGTCTTCCTCCCTCTTCATTCTAAGCAGATGATTCTGGCAGTGCTTTTCCAGCTGACTGGATGTGTACAGAGGAAAAAAGCTGTACCAGACTTTCAAACTGTCAGCACTGAATTTTATTCTCTGTAGAAAATCATTATTTTAAAAATTGTTGAAGGAACATTGGTGGGGAAGAGAGTGTTTTGGGGTCAGATGAGAGGTTTTGATTAAATGCTGAGGGATTTTTTTTTCTCTTTCTGTTTACTGTATTCAGACTTGTTCATCTAAGATTTGGATACCTGCAGTAGGGCACATGAAACCACTCCTGAGGTCTGATAGAAGAGCTGGTACTGTGGCATACAAGTGCTGCATTTAATCAGTGTTCCCAGGGAGTGACTATTGTGAAGGGATGATACAGGGGACAGCATTGCAGCTCCTGTCAGAACTGCCTTGCTCCACAGCTGCTACCTGAGCACTGCTCTTGACTTGAGGCAGTGTCAGCAGTGCTGGAGTCTGTGATGCAGACAGTCAGAAGTCAGGGAACAGAAATGTCAGCCATTACCATTGGTGGATGACTCTGGGTTGAATTACTAATTATTAGGGTTTTTTAGATACAATTGACACAGATATAGATTGAGTTAGATGTGCTGAAAAGTAATAAGCAAGAAATTAAAAGCTACTTCCAAACTCTTTTATTTTCATCTACACTTTGGGATATGTGGCACAATTCCACCTCTCTATGAAGCTTGTGTGGGACTTCCCTCTGTGCTGTGTATTTTAAAGGTCTTTGTTCTGTTATAAAATCTTGAAGCTGTGTGAAGCAAGAGTGGTGTATGAGTGAAGGCAGCTTGCTGTGACTCTGCCTCTTTGGAAGTGCCACCTCTGACAGGCGCAAAGCCTGGTGGCCATTTGAAGACTGTCTGCAGGGGAAAGTCGATATTTTTGGAGGCACCCTCCAGTAGTGATCCATTCATTGCCAGTTTGTCTCTACATTTAAACAATAATCAAGCTCTTCCTGTCTCAGTTGGTGATTCACAGTAATTTCGTGCTATACAGGCTCTAGATTAGATGAAGGCAGCTGCGTACATTTGATCAGACTCTCACATCAGCTGAATTCCGACAGGCTGGCACTGTCCTGCTTTAGCACCGTCCTTCACGCATACAAATGTTCTGGCATGAAGATTTCCTAAATGACATGGCTGAGGCTGGCCAGCATGGGAACCCTGCTACTGCAGAGAATGAATAAGTGCCTTGACTGTGAGGTTCAGGCTATTTTGTTTCCCATTTAAGTTGCTGCACAGGAAATGTGATACATGCAGTTAATCTTCAACCAGCAATCTCAGACATTATAGATCCACTTATACCTTGTGATGAATTACTTCAGTATTTGGAAAATATTAAATAATTTTTTTGTTGACATGGAAGTGTGACCTGAAGGCTGCAGCTGGTCCCAGTGTTAGGTGCTGTTTGTGTCCTGCTGTCTGGCTCTTCCTCCCTCTGTTCCCTCTATTGAGACTCAGCTGGTTTATGTCCATCACAATCAATGGAAGGGCATTTCCAAGCTGGTAATTGCTGAGAGGATCCGGTGCTGATGGTTTCTGGAGCTGCCAATCTGGGGAGCAGCCTTTGGCTCCTGCTGCATACAGTATGTCAGCAGTTTGACCATTTATCTCACTTTACATACTTGGACTGAAAGAAAAGTTTGTGCAAGTACTAGCTGCTCATTCCATGGGACGTCTTTCTCCCCCTCATCCCCTCCCTCCTGCTCTTGTGTGTTATCAGCTATTGCAACAGCACCTAACTGTGTCAAATAAGGTGAATGCTGTTGTCAAGTTCAGAAGTGATGCTTCACAGTGACTCCATTCGGAGCTGGGTGGGGGCTTTGAAATAATCCTGGGTTCACAGTCATGGGAAAAGAAGCAATTTTGCTGGCTAAAATCTGAATGTTGAACATCCAGACCTTTAAACTGTGATCTGTAAATGCAGTTGCAGAAAATTTTTTTTGGCATTTTCAAATGTGTTTCTAAGCTCAAAAGTTGATGAAAACTCTCTGTTAAATAGACACAGAAGTTGAAATAACAAAGCACTCAGCCTGCTGACATAGGTGATTGAATAGCTTAATTTAAGATGATAAAAATGTTGAATGAGACTCAGTCTACAAAACTCTGTCTATGCTGTGACTTAGGTTCTTAAAAGTCACTCAGTTTTCAGTTTTGCTTAATCCTGTAGGCATCTAAAATTCACTAGGCCATTAAGCTTTACTACCTATTTGAAATCTTCAATTCCTGTTTTGATTCACCTTCAAATACTCAGATTGCCATTGCTAGGAAATGAGTGTCAGTCAGTCATCTACAGCAGTTTGGGATTCAAGATGATGAGGACAGGCCCAAACACTGCCCAAGCCCCTTGGAGAAGAAAATGAAAAATGGGATTTTGTCAAACCACTGATTACTTTCGTTTGACACAATGACAATGCCCATGTGCTGCTGGTTAGCGCAGTGTCTTGCATGCTGACAGAAGGAGGGAGATGCTGGGTGGTTTGCACACTGACAGAAAATTGAGCACAGAACAGAAATGCTATTTAGCATCTTTCATCCAAAGAGCCCTTGGAGCTTTTAGTGGAACCCAGCTGGAATCAGCTAACTGCAGTATGCATCTCCTTACTATTAGATTATCAGTGGAAAAACAACCAAAACTGACTTGGGGATCAGGATAGTAGGTGTGCCTCCTTTCTCCTTTAGTTTCTCAATTTTTTACTAAGTTAGAGAGAAATTGTTATGAAGAAAGCTCCTAAAATGAAAATCTTACCCCTCCCCTCCCCTCCCCTCCCCTCCCCTTCCCCTCCCTTCCCTTCCCCTCCCTTCCCTTCCCTTCCCTTCCCTTCCCTTCCCTTCCCTTCCCTTCCCTTCC
>VZUI01088617.1:0-56199 GCA_013401135.1 Cettia cetti | reverse complement strand
TCTACAAAGTGAGTGGCCGCCTCTCCCCTCCTCTCTCCGCGGGTGCGCGGCCGCGGAGGGCGGGGGGGGCCGGGAGGGGCGGCGGGGGCCGCGCGTCCTCCGCGCCGGCGGTCCGCGGGCGGAGACGTGCCGGCGGCGGGGGGCTGCCGCCCGGCCGTAGCTGCAGTCAGTGCGCTGCCGGGGAGCGCTGCCAGCGCTTGGTGGCGGGCGGTGATGCGGAATGCAGTTTGCTGCCCCTTCTTTTCATTTTTATTTTATATATATATATATTTTTTATACGCTGCGATCTCGGTTAGTTTGATAAAAAAAACGTTGTCTGAAGGAGTTGTGTTTTCCTAGCGACAAATTAAATGTTTAGAGGGATGTTTGCTCGACGGTTTCTGTGTTTTGGTTTACACAGAGACCTTACTGATTTCCGAATCTTGTCACTAGACCTCTGCCGTAGAGAAAGTTTTACCTTCTTCATAAGATAAACGGCATTTTTGACCGTCTATTTACTTAGCACCTTCTGAGATACTGAAAGTCAGTCTGTGCAGTGGACCTCACGTGAAAGTTGCCTAAAATGTGTGAAAAAAAAACAGCCAAAAGAAACAGGTGAAATCATTATTAGGCAACATAATGCATATTGTTTGCTTTGCTAACGCAAAAGAATAATTCACCAGAGATGATTATTCTGCTGTAGGCTTTCTACTTTTTAAGGTGTGCTTTTGCAAAACTGCATCTCCCTCTTAGGAGAAGCAGAAAAGGAATACGATGGTGATAACCTCTCAGAAAGGCAAGCTGGAAATAAAAATTTTCCTTGAACAGGAAGAATCCTTTCTGAAAAGTCAATCATCAAATAATGAAATTTATTCTCAAACATTTCGCTTCCAGTAATTTTGATGGCTCACCCACCTACCACAGCCATAAAAGATGGTATCCATTATTTTTCAGTGATCCTTGCAACTGGTTTTCTCGGGAGGGAGCAGGGGGGGCTGCTCCTCCTGGGGCGTGGGGAAGCAGCGAGGGTGAGGCTGGTGATTCGGCAGCATACAGGGCGGTTCTGGCTCCGTGCTTGTCTGGTGAAATGCTGTGGAGTGTCCCATGTGAGGCATGGGCAAGAAAACACAGCTACAAGGCAAGCTCTTCTGCTTGTGCTGTAGCTGTTCCCGTAAAATCAAGCCTTAGCTTTCCTGTGTAAGCACTAATGAAGCAGAACACAAGATCTTCAGTGGCTGGTTTTAGGTAAAGCCGTAAGGGTATTTTAAAAGTATAAATAACCATAATCACAACAAAAGTATATTGACCATAAGCCTTAAAGAATCCTGTTGGGTTTGAGGTGTTTTGTTATAGGTAGATAGACTGGTACAATAAATGGTTAAATAACTGTGTTATAATACAACATTACAAAAGATCAAATCGGTTGTGAAAGAAAGATGCCAACTTTTAAACTGTATCTTAAACATGAAATCTTGAAAAATTAAGCAAATGTAGCAAATGTAAAGTCTGAAATGTAATACAAGTAGTTTATGTATTTTGCAGCTCACAGCAGTAAACATTCTTCAGCTGGCTAAACTGTTGTGGTGTATCACATCTCAAAAAAACAAAAGGAAAACCGACAAAAACTCAGAAGTTGCATTTGGCACATGTATGTCTCATTTAGTCCAAAAGTCTGTGGTTAAAGATTACCCAAATATGTAGAAAGTAATCTCTACTTGTCTGCCTGGATAAATATGGCTTTCATTGGTTTCCATCTCTTTGGTAATTTTTGCAGTCTGGCTTCCCCTTTTAGCAGCTGCCCTGCTCATTATTTGGTTTTGATCATATCTAATTGCGGGTGACATTTGAGACTGGGGTGTTTTTCATCCTTACCCTTCTTGGAACAATACTGTCAGTTAGTTTTACCGCAGTTTCGTAAATTTTTTCAATGTACAGCTTTAAAATAAAAGTATAGACAAAAGAAAAGGTACAGTAAATATTTTTTTTTTGTAGCCCCTGAATTAAATGTCATTTATAATGCAGACAGGCTACCTAAAATTTAACCATTTCAATAAGAGATGAAGCAATTAACCTGAACACAAAGAATCCAGGGCTTTGGTTTAGTTCCTTCCCTCCTCTCCTGCAAGATTAGAGAGTGAACAGTTTAGTGAATAAGCCAACACAAAATGAATTAACACAGTTCTGCACACTTTTTCACAATTTGGGAATTAAAAGAATGTAATTCCAATAGATTTTGGACCCTAAAAGAGCAATAATATATACATGCACCCTATAAAACATGTATCAAATATTGTTGAATTTAGAAAATAAAATGTTGCTTTAAGTAATTTTATGAGTGTCAACTTTTTGAAATTTGGTATAAACGTAGAAAGTAAAAACGTGTTAGTTTCACAAAGTACACATAAGTAAGGTTGGTTGTGTAACTAAATCCTTGTTGTTACTCTTTTTCCCTCACCTTGCAGATGAAGAGAAAGTTGGACCATGGCTCCGAGGTCCGTTCTTTCTCTCTGGGAAAGAAACCCTGCAAAGTCTCAGAATACACAAGGTAATTAAATGCAATGACAGATCACTGGATCCTGATTCCTGCGTATATCCTGTCTTTCCAATTGCTGAGCCTGATTAAGCTCCTCTTAATGTTAAAACACTGTAAAGCAAAGAAGAGGTGATATCAGCATTTGTATATTGCTTTGCTAATTTAAATTACGTGAACTGAAGATGAGTTTTAATGAAGTGGCCAGACTTGCATTTCTTCAGTTGAGGTTTCTGTTTCATTCTAAATATAGCATGCCCATTTACTTAAGAGACTTTTTGAGGGCTGGAGCATTCTTGGGAATAAAGTCAATCAGATTTAAAAAGGGACATAACGATAAACTCTAAGACTATTAAAATTGTGATCAAATGTATCACTTTGCTATGGTAACAGGAATGAGATAATGGAAATTCATGTAGGCAGATCAGACCATCTGATCTTAACAGGAACACACGCGTACTCGCTATCCACAATGTGAAAGTATTACAGGTTCTGGTCTGCTCCCCTCCTACTCCTGTGTGGTCCCAGGAAGCACAAGTACCTGCTGCTGTTCCCGTCAGGTGCTTCCTGGGGTAGAGCACTCCTAACCATGAGCAGCAGTAGCAGAGCAGGGCTGTGAATGCACGCCTCACAACTGCATTCTTACTATGTAGTTGCCATAACAATTGTGCTTGGATGCCACACTGCTTCCCATCCTGTTTGAATTTACACTATTTTACGTTTTTTCCCCACTATATGCATTGTCCCTCCCATGAGCGTTGCCTCCCAAGGCTCTCTGGAAATGACACTTCTTTTGAACACACCACAGTGCTGTTCAGTCACTGATGGCTCTTTCAAAGTAGTTTATATTTTATTTCTCTTCCTTTAAGAGGTTTATCAGGTGATGAGTGAAAAGTTAGGCAGCAGCTCCTGGGGTTGCTTTTCAGATGTGTAAATGCTGCAGCGCAGTAAAGGAGGTGATGCGTTGTTGCTGAGAGGCACTTGTTGCAGCTTCCACATCCCCCACGCCTGCAGCTGCTATCTTCTGATTTCTGAGTCAGCCTAATGGAAGGACTCTCTTGGTGGCCACCATTTCTGCAGGTGACACACTGGGAGTTCTCTGCACTCCCAGAAGAGTAAACAGCTCAGCAACGAAGTATGCTTTTTCTGGAGTGTGAATATCAGATTCAGAGGAGCTGCTGGACTTGTCGAGCTTCCATAGAGACCCGACCTGTTGTTTCAGGGGAATGAAAACATAGTGGAAAAATAAAGCACGAACAAGTATCTTGTGGTTTAATCTCAGGTCAAAGGAAAAAAGCTTTTAGATACTGTTTTGAATAACTGTTTTTGACTGAGAGCCAGTTTACAGCAGAAGAAAGTGTAACTGTTCTACTGGGGCAAGTTCAAGGCTGCATACTGCTCAGAACCAATAAAAGCTAATTTTAAGTGCCTTATTTTGGACCTTGAATGATAGGCCTTGTGCTGGATCTCTATGCAGGTGATTAGAATGACTAAGCTGTAAAATCACGTTTTGATTTTAAAAATACTTTTAACTGACATTACTTGGATTTTGAGTAGTTATTGGTATAAAAGAATCCTTAAGTAACATTTGATCCTCCTCTCTTAACTCTTTGATTTGGTTTTATCTAAACAATATGTAGGCAAATAGTGCAGTTCTTGTGCCTGCTTGTTTCCATTTTCCCTAGGATCAGGCACCCTAAAATTGACCAGCTGATGAACTTTGTTTGCATATAACAGGTAAAGTCAGTAAACAAATGCCATTAAGAGGATACTTCATCTCTGAAACAGTATTTTCATACCAGCTTCTCTTTCTGTTATTACTCAGCAAAATGAACAGTTAAAAATAGGCCTGCTCAAACCAATCTTTACTTTTCTTGACCAGTTTGGGTAAATGTTAGGACATGTTATGATTGTCCTTCAGAATAAGGAGGAGTAGAGTGAAATATTTGTAGAGCATAATGAGGTAAATATTAAAATGAACTTGCCTTGCATCATTTAAAGCTATTCCTGTAGCCACTGAAAAATCAGTAAACCCTCTAAGTTCATGCCTGCTAAAAAGCTGGATTTATCCTACAAAAAAACAGAGGGTTTTTTGGAGTCTCACACTATATTTGAAGTGTTCATGCTTGTGCAAATACTACTGGGTTCCATATTTTCTGCTAGGGAATACAGCTTTGATATTCTGTGAGCAAAGTACTTTACATTATGTAAAAAAAACCCCGAAACAAAACAAAAAAAAGAAAAAAAAAAAGAAAAAAACCCCCCTAAACTCAAAAACGAAAAAACAACCAACCAAACCAAACAAAAAACCAAAAAACCCCAAACCAGAAAACACAGTCAGCTGTATTTCTTTAGACTCCCACAATAGTAGCTTAATCCCAGCTCTTTTAAAAGCTCCATTCCATATGAATGAGCTGGTTTTTAACATGTCAGAGTGAAAAAATCAAACTGTGATTCAGAGAGCACCTTTGGCTCCTTTTCCATTTTCACTTCACACCACCCCCCCTTAATTCCTGTGTCATTCCATCAACACACAAACTTTAAAAGACTGTATAGAGTATTTTAAAGTCCAATTCCAGACCACTAAGCCACTAGAACTGTTTGATATTACTAGCTCTTTGTCAATAAAATATATTAAAATCTAAAAATAGATACATTTTTTCCTTTCTGTTTGGAGATGAAGCAGCACTAGCACATTTCACATACAGGTGGAACTCTGAGATCTGGCTTCTTACATCCCCAGGCAGAAGGCACCATTGTAGCCCAGAAGGAAAGGAATGTGTAAACCTGTATCTTTACATACAACTTGCTGGCCAGTTAACAGAGTGGTAATTTTTCAGCTTTGAAATGTGATCCCTATTTCTCTTCTAGTTGGGGGGCTAGCACTGCAGTGGTAGAAGCAGGCAGATTTATCCAGGTGAGGGACTGACCTCTTCAGTGACCAGCAGAACAATTCTTCACATTAATGCTTTTGCACAAAGCTAAAGAGTTTAAGTAATAGTTGCAAATTATGTACCAGATTTTTTTTTTTTGTTGTTGTTCTCTTGTGAATTTTCCTTGATGTTTTACGTATGGCTGTGGCTTTTCCTTTGTCTGGCAGTACCACGGGGCTGGTGCCATGTTCTGCCACACCGACGACGTTTGGGGACCTGCGGGCAGCCAATGGCCAGGGACAGCAGCGGCGCCGCATCACATCCGTGCAGCCACCGTCGGGCCTCCAGGAATGGCTGAAAATGTTTCAGGTAACCATGCCTGCAGAAATAAGCAACTGAAGCAACTCTGCCTCCATGGTTTATGTCAGTAGAGTTGGTTTTCCTTATGCAGCCCAGAATGTCTCAGCCATTGATTTCGTGTTCTTTTGCAGTAACAAATGGGCATCAACTTTAAGGAATACTTGTTCCCTGTTTCAGTAAAAAACCCCAGCCTTAACTGGTTTCTTAATAATGTAATCCTTTCTGTTCAATGCTTTCACATTTTCTGCAAAGTCTGTCAAAGTGTGTAAGGGCTACCTGCATGGCCTCAAGCCATTTTCACTTGAGACTAGTAAGCTTTGGTGTGTGGTTTGCTTCATTGCAGTTAGAGCACTAGATTTGTCACAAGTCTGGTGTCTTCTAAGAATAGAAAGAAAAGTTTATCAAAAATAGATTAAAAGGAAACTCAATGTGTATTTTTACTGATCTCTGTGTACTGAACATGTCAGCCAGCACATGTGTACACAGCTGAAGGGAGGGAAGGAGGAGGTTTTTCCTATCTTTTAAAGTGCTTTCAGCAACACCTAAAAATTACTTATCTTGGCAAAAGAAAAGATGTGAAGGACAATGCTATGGACCACTTGAACAGGTTAAAATTGAAATCTACTTGGACACCAGTCAGGGAGCACCTGAGCCAAGTTTGTGTATGTTAATACAAGCAAGGTTTGGGGCAAGCTCCTGCTACTGGTCCACAATCTGTACCATGGAGATCTTTACATTTTGCTTTGTATTTTTAAGAAGCAGGGATGAGTCTTACTCATTGATTTGAAAAATGGAAATATTATGTCTTCCTATCTTGATTAATAAACCATTCCTTCTAAAAGCATTTTCAAAAGGAGCAACTAACAAATACAGGCATTGTTTCAATTACTCTAACAGGCAAAGATAAAAGAACAATATTGTAGATACAGGTATCTATCATACAATTTTGCAGGTAGAAGTGTGCTTTTGGCTTGATTCATGCTGCCACATAATACCATTGATCTCAATCACTGTCAGTTCTGAACATTAAAATAATAATGTAGAACCTCTTTCCTCTTTATTTTTACACATTTATGATCTGCTTAAACCAGTGGAAGCTTGAAATTAAGATTCATGTACACATCATTCAATTTCTTTAAAATATTCACATTTAATTATTGTGGTGTATCTTTTTTGAGACTGTTCATAGAAATATGTCTTTTTAACCCCTAAGAATCATATTTGAATGGTACTACATGTGTATATAAATGGTAATGTAATACTACATTGTATTTTAACATTTTGTAGTGTTAAAACATTTGTACTAACAAAAGCTATTTTGTTACTCACAGTATGTAACATTTTTATGTAAGATTGATAGTTAGTGGTAGTTACATGTTTTTGAAAAAGATTAGGAAAGGCTGAAGTGTTTGAGAGAGTGGTGCAGATACCCATGACAGTAAGAGCCATGCTATTGCCTGTTTGGTTAGCATAAGTAGTCTATAAGCCCATGAAAATTTTGCCTATGTAGACAAATGTGTAGAGTGTGTAATGTAGAAAACATGGTTTAATACACATTTATTTAGATACTTTCAACTTGTCAAAATACTTAGTTGCAGTACTAAATGCCTAAATGTTGATCTATACTATTGAGAGAGAGAAGGAGGCCTCTCTCTCCTAACTGGAGATCATTGAGCAGCACTTATTGATCACGTCTGTCACTGGTAGTTTTTATTGTATTCACAAAAGGGAGTCCCTTACTTTTGAATGAAAAGCTTTCAGAGTCACGTAGCTCTATCTCAGTGTTGCATCTGCTTGCCTCCTCGTTTTCTATGTGATTATTTTTTACGTGAGTTTCATGAAAGGGGCAAGTCTTGAACAGCCAAGTGATAAAAGCACATTCATAGGGGTGGTAGCTCTGCCCAAAGGGCAGGATTAAATGGCACATCATTTCTTGCAATACAAAGTTTTGCCTATAGAGAAACAGGAATGAGAGAGCTTGCTTTGTGTACTGTGTACTCGGTAGTCCAGCTTAATAGCTCTCTTACTTTGAATGAGAATATATTTCCAATTAATTTTAAAGCTAAATTTTTAGAGGCATGTTAGGGGGGCATGTGTACTGTTTCAGGTAAAACTGTTCTTTGGCACAGAAGCTGGTAGTGGCCAGTGATACTTAGCTATTTCGAGGATTCTCACCTGTACTTTGGCCTTTAGTCCTTCTCCTGCGTTATCTTTTCATATAAAATCAAGACCACTCTTCAAATATTAAGAAAACTTTAGATGGTCTCTAAAGGTATTTTTAAATTTACTTTTTTTATGTACTTCCTGTTGTTATGTCTTACATTGATCTAAGCCTTTTATTTTGAAAGTAACAAAATAATACAGAAGGGAGAAACAGTTGCATAGTTGCACTTTCCCTTTAAAAATAAAGTTGTATATGGATTTCAATGAAGTCTGGAAGGAAGACTAGAAAGGCATTTTACTAGATTCAAACCAGTTAATTTCTCAAAGGCCTACTTATTTTGTCTGATTTGCAGTGGATCTTGACTTCAGGTCTTTTTAAAATCCTCTTCAAGAGTTTTTAAAACCCAGTGCCCAATGTATCTTTACAAAATTTCTTCCTTTACAAGAAGTTTTAAGTCACCAAATAGCTTGCCGTAAGAAAAAAAAAGTCAGCTGGATGCTAAGTTCAGCCAGAGTTGGTATTTGCTTTAAAAATTACTAAGCTATCCATTCTTCCTACCAAATATAATTAGGGTGTTGGGGTTTTGTATTTAAGTAATTTATTAAAAAACAGCATTTTCATGGAAAATTGATTTTGAAAAGTTGTTCCATACACACTAATGTAGGCAATCACTTTGAATAACTAGTGAATGCTATCATTTTACCTACAAGTGGAAGCATTTTTTTTCACAGCAGTTTAGATAGTGTCCAAAATGCTTTTGCAAGAGTACCATTCCTTTTTTTTTTTTTTTTTTTTTTTTTTATAAATAGTTTGCTTAGTCACCTAAATTCAAATTGCTTACCATTCTCCATTCCAAGGATGCTCAGGAATGAATATATGTACAAGTGAGTAGTCCACCTCTTATGTGAAGCAGACAGTAAAGATTGTACCATAACCAGCATTGCAGCATTTTCTGCTCTTTGTCTTGTGGTGGGATTAGGTCAAGGGTTGGAGTTTCTGTGCAAGCCCTAGCTCTGGAGAGATCTGCACTACAGCTTCATGCCCCTTTTGGCTGTATCACCATTACTGGTTTGTTTCAGAGTCACAGGAGTCCTGCAGGCTTACAGCAGGTCTCCTGCCAGTCCCTGCTTCTTTCCCTTTGGTTTGGCTCTCATGGCAGTTTTGTTACATACAAATTTCAGGTGGTTTCAGGAGAAACTCTATGTTATCCAACCTCTAGCAGGGATGTAGGGCTTGAGCCAGTCACAGCTCCTCTAGACGAGGTCCATCACATGTGCTGCAAATTTTTGGCCCAGGGGACCAGAATGGGGACTGGGACTCTGATATGGGTTAATGAGGGGACTTCAGCACCAGCTGCTCCTGAATCCCTCCTGGTGTGACAAACTACTTGCTGTACAGCTCTACAGCTGTAGATGGTTTTTCTTTCAGTGCTGATGTGCTATTTTTATCCAGACTGAGATACCCTCGAGGTGGGGGATGGCAAGGTTTTTGATAACTGATCCAAGAGCTGGGCAGAAGCAGGCTCCAAGAAGAGCCCTTCTGCAGGTCTCAGTAATGACAAACCTCCATTAACAGAACTTGGTAATGGAGAACAGCACCCTGAAGTTAAACTCTTTAAAATAGATTGTCCTTAATATACCTATTAGAGCAAAAGGATATAATTGCTACAAGCTGTAATTGTAAAATTGAAGGTAGCAGATGAGAGCTAGGCAATAGAAGAGTGCAGGTCATGGAAGCGGAGAGGTGCAGAAGCAGCTGATGATAAAAAAACAGGTGGCAGGTCAGACCGAAGCTATGAGGTGGAAGTTGTAGAAGCAGCAAAGATGTGGTTTAAATTGATTGTAAGAAAGGGAAGACATTTACCCAGAGTAGTGAAGGGGGGAAAGAAGGGATAGTTTATAGTTAGGTAGTGCCATCGTTGCAGCAGCTGATTTACTGGATGAGGAGATGGTAGGAACAGTCAAAAGGCTTTGACTGAAAAAACACCTTCCTGTGGAAATGAGGAAGGGGGGGTATGTTTCTTTAGGATTCTGAAGTCATTCAAAGAGCAGTATCAGTGGGCCCTGCTGGCTTCCCAAGGGCTATGTGAATGAATCCTGGAGTTACCTTTTTAAGGGAACGCCTGCCCATAATAAAAGCTTTAGTTTAATTTTACATTTAAATTAAACTTCAGTTTTGAAGACAAGGAAAGCAGAGGAGGAGAATTAAGTAAAAGTATTTTAAAGATACAGTATATTCTTTATAAGGATCTTCAATTTGAAAGGGAATCGCCTGCTTAGAAATCCAAGGTGTCTGGTCACACCACCCCTTGTCTCAAAAGTCTCTGGTCATCTACAAGGTTTGAAACTTTGCAACTGTTTGGCACACAGTTACTTTTTCTTTCTCTTGTGCAAAGTTTGTTCACTGTTGGTTCTCTTCAAAGCCACAAAGTTACTCCTTATCCTTTCTGCCTAATGAGCTACATGCAGTTTTCTTGCAAATGGATCAAGCTACAGAGCCCAGAAACAGAATTTACTACTTTCGTCTTCATTAATGCAAACAGTTGTGTTCATCTGGCAAGGCTTCCTCCCAGTTTTCCATGGCAGACGTTTCCCTCAGAGACCCCTTACCAACTGTAGCTGGAGGTTTGTTTGCTTAAGTGAAAGACTGAGGGAACAATGTCCTACAGACAACATTTTGTAGCAAGCTGCCTGTAGGAAGCTGCCTGTACCCATCCCCTAAAGATGACAGACAGATAAAAGAGGGTTCTGCTTTTAGTCAATAGCAACCCTTTCCCATTCTTTAATCTTTCCCCTTTTCTGTCCAGATCTGTATTAAGTTTTTAAAACTAATTAGGTGTAAGAGAGTTACAGATTAAGATAGCATACAGTGACATTATTAATCAATAACATGTTGGTAACTGCTAGTAACATTTGCCACAGCAGCAAACAATGCTCTTCAGGTAGAGTTGTTTGAATTTAGTAAGTGTAGCTGCTTACAAATTAAGAGTAGACTGACCTTGGAAATTTAGATTATAAGGAAGTAGCACAAGTACTACTTTCCCTCTTTTTAATTCTCCTAAATTCAAACACGGCTGACAGATGAGATTAAAGACTGCAAGCGTTTGTACCTAACACCAGCTAAGCTGTGGGTTAATGAAACAAACAGCAGTTGGAAAGTTGGTGAGATAAACAGTTCTTCAGTGCATGATTTATGGAGAACTGCTCTGTCATGCAAATGTTTCTATTGAAAGAAATTTATAATAAAAGCTGTTTACAACACCACTGCTGCAACTTTGGTTGAGACGGTCTTGTTTCTTTTTAATATTCTGAGGTATTGGGTATGAGACGTGAAAACCCTCATCTCCTGTGGTGACACTGCATGCACACAGGTGGATGGGGAATGTTTTCTTGCCAGCTTTAAACCGTTTTACCAATTGTTCACAGTGCATGGAAGGGCTCAGGTCAGGAACTTCCTCCTCCCTTAGGGTAGGCTTTCCAGTACCTGGCACACATTTCCTGCAGGGCAAGGGCATGGCAGAGGGGTGAGGCAGCCCCAAAGAGCGCTGGCTCTGTGATCGCAGCGGCTCAGAGCTGCCTCCACTGCCCTGAGGGACTCGGGTCACCTGGAAGTCCCCTCATTGTTCTGCAGAAACTACAGTACACAAATGTTGTAGTATTGTGGAGACCAGAGGGAATTGTCAGAGTCAAATCCAGGGAACAGAAATTTAGAGCATGAGTAGTAAAGGTCGTGAGATGCATGGCAGATTAATACAGAAATCTAGATTGTAAGGTATCTTGCCCTTTTTTTAAGTTTCAGTTAGCCTCTTATGGTAACTGTAATATCATTTGTATGTGCTAATTTACTTGTAAATGTCACTCTAGAAGACATTCGAGAATAGGAATGTGAATCTGCTCTCAAAAACTGTGATGTCTCATTTTCTCTATAAGGCTTTATTTGTGCTCTAATTCTGTTGCTAAATCAGCTAGCACTAGCTGTTGTTTTTCCTGTAAATTTTTTTTCTTTAACTTGTTTTCACATAAGGAATCAAAGCTCTTTGATGAGCACAGATGAGTTTAAGACATGACTTTTAGATCCTCAGTATATTAAGATACTAATTTTTTTCCCTACAAATGATGCTCCTAATCTGCTATGCTCCCAATTGAGTGCCTTATTAAAATCTTCAAATTTTATAGCGCCCATTAGTAAAAATGTGGAGTAAGAAAATTGCCAATCAAAATTCCCTGTTTATTCAAGTGTAAATTGATACTTACAAAATATGCATTGGTTTATAGCCAGGATTCTGAAATTACAACGTTGTTGCTTAGGGATATACTGTAGTAATAAGCAGACAGTAAGCTAATGTACTTTTCAAGAAAGTTTTTTACTTTCCTCTTATTTCAACATTTTGGTCTGCCAGATGAAACATGAAGGTTAAAAGCTCATCATCTCACTTGAATGCACAATAGAGAAAGGGAGTTCATTCTATTGCAACCCTTCTGTTGTCTGTAGCATGTGTGTAGATTTCATCAACTTCAAAAGAAGCTTAATTAATTCAATTATTATTACTAAATATTATTATCTATTTAATTGCCAATCTGTATGTGTGCATATAACAAATCCTTTCTTAGCTTATGAATTAGTGTAGTAATTTTGAATATTTTGTGTTGATTAACTCCTCATTTTTGTGTCATTAGCATGAGCATTTATCTCCTGGCTTTTTATATGCTTGTATATAGTTAGATGAGGAAACTTAATTTGCCTTATTGGCACAGCAGTGGCACTTACAGATATAAAACAAACCAGTTTGTTTAACAAAGCTCACTGTTTCTTTCTTCTTCCCTTGCAGAGCTGGAGCGGACCAGAGAAGTTACTTGCTTTAGATGAACTCATTGATAGTTGCGAACCAACACAAGTCAAACACATGATGCAAGTGATAGAGCCCCAGTTTCAAAGAGACTTCATTTCCTTGCTCCCAAAAGAGGTGAGAATTATGGGATAATACTGGATTACAAAGTGCATTGGCTGCCATCTTTAGAAAACTTCTGGGCTAATTTTGCCAGCGTAGTGATGTAAACTCATGTTAGAAGTTCACAGTTTGGAACATTGCCATAACATGGCTGCTGTAATTTCAGGTGGACATATCTCTATCTCTTGATAGCATTTAGATACTTGGAAATACAGATGACCCCTTTAAACAAAATCCCTCTAAAAATATCTCTGTATCTTAATTGGACCAGTTGTGCTTTTTTGGGGGAACTAATTCTTTTCGGGCACACACACACACACACACACAAATCTCTGGATGTAAGACCTCTCTGCAAATTATTCTGTGAGTGTAAGCATTATTTTTAATGCTGTAAGTGGTGAGTGTTTTGTTAAGGTTATTTTTGAATTTATTTTAGACTAGCAGAACCCTAAAATCTCTACCAAATAAACCAACAGTAAACCCAGAAAAGCACTTCTTACTGAGGATCAAGCCAAACTGTAATTAAGCAGACGCCTTACAGTAAATCCATCACTGAAAATCAGATCATGTTCTATCCAGTTAAAGAGAAACTGAGATTTAGATTTTGGTATGTGTAACTAAATGCTGTCCACACAAGAGTTGTTTGTGATGTCATCACAACTAGAACATGAGGGTGGAATTGCAGGGTTATAAACCCAGTTTGCTGCAGTTACTGAATAAATGTATTTTAGTTGACTTATGAATAATGCTTCTCACCTTGATTGATTTTAGGGAGTTAAGTCTCAGTTCCTAACACTTTGCAAAGCAAGTTCTTTTAAGTTATTCTGGTGTTTGTATTTGGCTGCTATGTTTGACATGGTTTTGTTACCTGAAGACTGTTTCGTGTCTCTGTTCTTTGACACCCTTTTCTTGCATATATCCTATTTTTGAATACTTGCATCTACAAAACCCTTCTTTCCTTTACTACACTGTCACACCTTCACAAGTCTGTAAGTGTCACAGCCTTCCCTTGCTGGCTGGCATTTGTAAGGGTTGGAATCAATTTATGCAGCAAGTATTAACTTAGTACACAGGACATGAGATTAGTATTTAGAGAAGTAATTCCTGCAGCAGCCTTCTCAGGCGATGGAAAGGACACTGTGGGAGGAGAAGAATTCAGCAGCACCTCTGCATGGTTTCCATATTTCTAGAGAAGCTGCGCAAAGCATCAGAGGCAGAGGAAGGCAACAAGACTTCATATTTTGAAGACAGAAGATACTTTGCCACTTCTGCATCTATTCAGTCTGGAAATTTAACAGAGAATTGGTAACAGTAACTCAAATACCAGTTCTCTTTGCATGATTTTGTGGCAATACTTATTGAAGTACAACCATTGCTCTAGTTACACTGTAACTAGAGATCATGTTATCATTTCAGGTTTTGCAATTTCTTCACAGAAAAAATGCATTACTTAAGCAGTAAAACTTCCTCATTTACATTTCTTCACTCTCCTGTAAACTACTAACATTTAATTTGTTTATTTCTAGTGGGTTTCCTGCCTCTTGAAACCAGAATATTGTAATGTGTAGCTTCATGACAGGCTGACTTCACCAGTGAAGTTGGCTTGAATAATTTTTGCTTCCTAACCCCGAGTCACTGTCACCAAAATTAACCGAGTTAAAAAAAGCCATTGAGCTGACTCCACCATCTCCTCTGCTGTTCCCTCACCCAGATCTCCTCAGCAGGGCTGTCCCCAGCTGCTGAGTGCTGGCTGCAGTGGGGGGTGATGCTCTGAGCTGTGGGGGCACGAGCGAGTTGTTGGGGTCAGTAATTCCATGCAGAGGCTTCCCTAGCGAGGCCAGCATCCTGTGAAAACACGCTCCCTTGGGTTGTCGCTCCGCATTAACATCTGTGCTTATCTCCAGTGCTCTTGGATGCAATGCACTGATTTTATTACCAAACCAGAACAGGAAGATGATGTGGACAGGAGAGCTTTGCTTCAAAACCATTGTCTGCATTGTCAGTAACTTAAAAGCCAAATAACCATGGAAATGTTTGTTTTCCTGCCGAGAAAAAGCAAGCAGTTAATATGAAATAAATACTCTTGTTTTCTTGCTGAGGCTTTAGAAATAATTATTCAAATTACTTATTTATGAAAATCAGGCTGAGGAACCAATAGATAAAGAGGTGTGTTGAAATCAGACCTAGAAATGTTGTTGGTTCTGTGTGTGTAAGTGAAGAAAAAGGCAATGGACTGCTTACTATTAGGTATTATTAACACTTCAGCAGAGAGTAGTCCTAGATCCAGTTCAGTCAAAAGTCAGATCTTTGCAACCTGAAATTTTCTTATAACTAGATCCATGAGCTGAGACAAAGGATGTCACCTTTTATCCACTGCTAAACCTAAAGTCAGCTGCGGGCTGTGTTGACCATTGATGACTATTTAGATAAATGTAGTCTAAAATAAATGTTACCCGTATTTAACCTGGTTTAGAATCAGTTGGCTCATAGGTTTAATTAACACCAGCTTAGCAAATGTCTGTGTCTGTATAGATAGGACAAGTAATATTTAAACAAACTGCTGTCAACTGAAGAACATTCAGCAAAAAATGGAAAGGGTCTGTGTCATGTTTGAGTTTTGTCACATGCAGATCTATGTGATATGTGTTAAGAAAAAACACTTCTTCAATAATTTCACATACCAGGAATGAAGACAGAAAGTCTAAAAGGACAAGTACAGTTGTTGCACCTGTAAAGCTTAATACCAGATCCCAAGTGCTGGCTCCCTCAGTAAGGAGAGAAGAAGTTCTTCAGGTTTGTGGCCTGGGGTGCCTGCAGGATCTAACACATCATTTAAGGCACATGTCCCTCAAATGTGGAGGTCTGTGTGCTCCCCATGAGCTGCAGGTGATGACTTGCAAACAAGGTGTGTGTGCAACCAAAATATAACCAGTTGTGAAGTGCTGAATTTTTATTTCCTGCTCAGTCACTGGCTTGTCTAGATTACTAAAAGTAGATGTTTCTCATAAAATAAAGTCAGAAATCTGCTGAGGCCTGCAGTTATTGCTTCCTCAGTAAATTTCAGTCTTTGCTGCTTTTAAGGGCAGATCCTGTTTATATCTGTCTGTCTGTCTGTCTATCTATCTATCTATCTATCTATCTATCTATCTATCTATCTATCTATCTATCTATCTCATAACTTCAGCTAAAAAATAAGTTGAATGTCCTAAACAAAATACATGGCAAGCAGAAGTAAAAGCAGGTGATCTGATTTCCTTGACAGCTTCTGCATCCTGTTAATTACTGACCAAGTCCGCGCTGTGTGAGCATATTGTAGTTCTCTGCATTAATCATGTTTATCAGTATTGGGTTTTGCTGCAGAGTTTTTAGGGACTCTCTGCATTTCCTGTGACTTTCCTGCATCTTACACTTATTTTCCATGACTAGGGAGTTGCATTGTTGCTGTCAAGTAGAAAAGCTGTACTTGGTCATCATACCCAGAATGATCCTTGTGTTTTGGATTGTGATTTATATGCCTCTGTTTAAGGCTTCCTGGAGATGTGGCATTTTGGGGGCTTTATCGTGGTTGCTATATGGCTTACCTCAGTCAGGCAAGGTCTGAATTTTTCCCAATAAACTTTAGTTTTGTCACATGGAAAGGCTCAACTTCTATTTACTTTCTGGTGCTCACTAGGATTTGCCCTATGGTTTTGGTAGCAAGCTGTACTAAAATTACATGTCTTGATCCTACTGCATCCCAATCCATAAAGGTCCTTGTAACTCCACGCCAGGAGTGTGTTTGAATTCTCATCAGAAAATGAGCAATACTTACACTACCTTTCCTATGGATGCAGAGTGGTTTTGAGCTCTGGGGAATGTAGCACTTACTTATTCTGTATTGGGGCTTTCTGAGTGATTTTACTCATCACAATGTACATCCCTATTTGCTCACATGTACTTCTTAGTTCAACTCTCAAAATAACTTTTGGTGCAATTGTTAGCTAAAATAACATAGACATAATTACTTTGGTAATAATTCTTATAATGATTCAAAGTAATGTGCCTTACATTTTTTTAAAAATGTAATAATTATTTCAGCTGACATCTATTTTCTTGCAAATGCAAGAATCATTTTGTGATATGATCTGTAAGGATTTAGTTACTTATGATGATTGTCCTATTTCCACATGCCCACAGGAATAAACTGGAGTCTGTTAAGTTTCAGAGATTGTTTAATAATTTATCATTCCGATTTTCTGGATTTCAGCCCCTGATGTGTGATAGTAAATGGAGTTATTTCACTTTCCTTTTCAAAAGCAGTGCAGAAAATACACTTTCTTCTTATTTTTTACAGCTGGCACTGTATGTGCTGTCATTCCTGGAACCCAGGGACCTTCTGCAGGCAGCCCAGACATGTCGTTACTGGAGAATTCTGGCTGAAGATAATCTTCTCTGGAGAGAGAAATGCAAAGAGGAGGGTAAGGCTGAGCAAAATGATAGATGTAATGGTCGAAGTGTTGCCATCATAAAAGTGCAGTTCATTTACATAATAAGCTTGAAGTTTTACAAAGGCAATTTGTGTGACTTCAGATTTAGTGCTAGTTATGCTTTGAGCTACATGGTATGTATCTGTGTTGAAAGCAGGAAATAGAAATAATCCACCGAGTGCTAGAATTTAGGCTTGAATATCTTATTTATAAAGTATACCGGTTGCATGCTTTAGGAATACAGTTGGGTTTTCTTTTTGAGGATTATTCAAAATGCAACCAAAACAAATAACAGCTGAGGTGTAAAAATGATAGGAGTATGGCCTGGCAGTTTGTAGCCTGGAGGAAAACCTGTTTCAGTGGTTGGTGGAAGGGCTGCTGTAATTTCACATCACTTGTAGCGTAATTAAGGCAGAGATGGCACACGGTACTGGGAGAAGGTGCTGAAAGATTTGCTTGGAGAGGGACCCACAGTCCATTAGCCACATGGATATTATCCTGCTCATGCCAACAAAAGAAGATACAGTGCTCCAGCGCTGATATGAATGGGCAAGAAAAGGCTCCCGTGAAAGTAGCCATGTATTTGTGCACATGGAGAATGTAAGCTTTAATTTTTAAGGGGAATTACAGGAACAAGGAGTCTGTTTGGGCAGGGGAGGGGGTGGGTAGAAGAGCAGATTCATGTGATTCCAGAGCAGTCTCATCTCAGACACAGGATCCTGTCCAGACTGCCTTGGAGTTTGGAGACAAGGATTTGTGAGTGGTTGATGTAAAGGCTACAAAAAAACCATAACAATGTCAATTGTAGCTGGCTATTTGTGAGGGTCCCTAAACTAATTTGTTTTCTTTTGTGATGGAAAGTAAGTGTCTGACCTCCTGAATCATCTCTAAAGATTCTCCTCTTAAAATTTTCAGTGAAAATGCATTAAAAGTGTAGAGTGAGAAAAAAGGAGAAGGTTGAGAGAGGAATGATCTTACATTTGTGAGCTTACAAGTAAGAATAAATACATCCAGGCAGGAGAGCACAGGCAAGCAGGCCAGTATTGCAGCCTGCTTAGCTTCAGTGAGCAGCTTAGGAACATGAAGGAGCCCTTAATTCAAGATTGCAGGCAGAGATGGGGCTAAAGGCAGAAGAGTGAAATCCACATACTGGCAAGAGACAAGACTCCTGCCAGTAATGAAATGCAGTGGAGAGAGGAGCTGCATAGAAAAGAGAGCAGGGTGAGAGAATTGTTAAAAAAGCTGTATCTGTAGTAGCAGGGGTAAAACAAAGCACTGCTGCTTAAATGTGAAGAGAGAAAGGGCATAGCTGTACTTAAATTCCAGCCAAGAGAAGACAATGCTGAAAGCACTCAGCCTTTCAGATCAAGAAAGTAATTAAAAGCTCACTAATACCAGGAGTCCCAGTGAACTTAAAGGTAATGAAGATGGGTGACCAGAGTGGAGAACCACAGACAGAAAGGTTGACTTCTTGAACTGCTCCAGAATAAGCATGTAAGTGGTTAAGGAGATTTTTGGGCAATACCCATTTGTAAAAGGCAATATTCTGCTGCATTGCCTCAGAAAGGGGGATTCAAACCCAAGCTAGAGGGTTGCCAGCAAGGAATGATGAATTAGAGCATTTTCAGTCATGATTATGGTAATGATTATGCTGAACTGACAAGGACAGACAGTATAAATCTCTGAGGAGCAGGGTGGTGTCACTGACACACAAATGTTGGCATGCAGGGGGCTGTTCCGTTTCTGCCGTATTTTAATGTCAGGGGTCACAGTAAAGGTTTGGGAGGGAAGGTGTTTCCTGTGGGGTGGCCTCATCTCTTCCCCTTCCCCCCTTTTTTTACATTCCATTTTAGGGATTGATGAACCGTTACATATCAAGAGGAGGAAAGTAATCAAACCAGGCTTCATCCACAGTCCGTGGAAAAGCGCCTACATCAGACAGCACAGGATTGATACCAACTGGCGGCGAGGAGAACTGAAATCGCCCAAGGTGAGGTTCTGAGCTCTGTGCACGGGGCCGTGAACAAAGCAGGATCAGCTCGTGGCTCGGGTCCTTTCCTTTGGACAAACAAGACTATCCATGCACAAAAAGCAGTGAATTGCTACAGAAAAAAAGAATTTGTGTTTTAGCTTACCCTGGATTTAAATTATATTCTGACCGCCATTTTGGCAACGTGTAATGCTTTACACTGCAGAATCCTTTCACTGCTCTTCTAAGAATTTCTGTAGGATTTTGTGAATTCTTATAAATATGCCAGTCTCTTTGAGACTGGTAATTATGAAAACTTGATTGGAAATACTTACATTTAAACATACAGACACACATACATATATAAGTGTATATGTATGTATTGGTAGGGCTGGGTCATGTTGCGACATAATAATACTCCACAACTGTTCTGTGATCAATTCATGCTTTATTTTTAAATATATTACTCTAAATTGAGCAGCACAAGACAATAACTTCATTGTGTTTTAAGATTTTTGTGGGGTTTTCTAAATGTTAAAATTATTTTAATGACGTTGATATTTATCATTACATCCTTTCCAACATGAAGATATGAAGCAATATTTCAAACCTTTTGTAAATAAAGTATCAGCTCTCTAATCAAACCTGATAATGAACAAGCAGCCAGAAATGTGAAGAAAGCCCATATTTGTGGCTTTTTAAGGTTTTAAGGCAATTTACCTGTTTTCTTAATTAAAAACTACAAAATAAGAACAAAAGAATTCCCATGGAAAACCTATGGCTATATCCTGCTGTTTATTTGGCCGTGACTTATGTACATCTCTGGCAACGGTTCTGTATTTCTTGCCTTGATATGCCACATCAAGTTATCTTGGAATTATTATTAAAATTACAGCCTCTGGCATTATCCAAATGCCATTTCATTTCAATGAACATCTTGAAAAATGTTTGGATATCTTAAATGTATTCTAGTAGAGCTTCTACTAAAGATTTTTTTTTGTTTTTTGCTGTATTGCAATAAGATACACAGAATTACAGTTTTTCCAAAACCAAGCATTGAAAATCCCACCTCTATAAAGCAACATTCCAGTCCACTTTCCCAGCACATGAAATCGTTGCTTTTGTTGGTATTTAATTGAGTTGATGGTTTTCTAGTTTTTGACTTCAGTGCTGCCTGGCATTTAACACAATACAATGCTTGGCTGCTAAGGAAAAAAACAGATGTAGACAGCCTTGACCACTGAAATACAAATACTCAGCAAATAATGGGCCCATCCTTTTTATTCTAGATTGAAACAAAAGGTAACAGTAACTCAACTTAAAAATAAAGAGTTGGAATAACTGTAGAGGAATAGAGCAGTCTCCAATTTCTAATTCATTTTGTTAGTGATTTTTCCTGGTACTTTTAGGAGGCTTGCAGTAACTGTGGTGTGCCTGCTAAGCAATGCAGCATCACTCCATGGAAGGAGGGAAACACCTTCTTTGGTCCCAGCTGGCGGTAAATTAGACTTGACACACGGGATTAAGGGGCCTTATTATTACTGAAGCAACTCTAGCATTTTGTAATTTATGAATCAGAAGAGCACTTCGTTTCTCCTGCTTCTCTCTAATCTCCTGCATTAAATTGTGACTCTTGCTTTTGTGGTCTTGGTTGCCAGGTGCTCAAGGGCCACGATGACCACGTGATCACGTGCCTGCAGTTCTGCGGGAACCGCATCGTCAGCGGCTCCGACGACAACACGCTCAAAGTGTGGTCAGCAGTGACAGGCAAGGTAGGGTGGCTGCTCTGCTGGATTCCTTGGGAAAGGAGCCACAGGTAGAGCAGTGGCACAGCAAAACTGCTGCTGTGCCAGCAGACCTCGCTGCAGGGTGGCCTTTGGTGCCTCTGGGGCAGGAATTGCAAGATGTACCAGATAAACATGTGGGTTGCCTTTTCCCACACAGAAACTCCTCCAGTTCAAAAAAGTCACCTTGATGTGAAATTGCAATGCTGCTCATGTTAGCACTGGCATATATCCTTGTTCTCTTGGCAATTCTGCTATTCTTGTGGAGCCGTTTGTGACATGGATTTTAAAGAATTTGGACAGAAACATTACTTCATCTTCCTTAAAGCTTAACTTAGGCTGCATTTACCCCTCTGGATCTCCTTTTCTCACTTGTCTTCTAGCATTCTTGCTATTGTTTTCAAGTCTTTGCAATGGAGTGTTCATTTTACTGGCTCAGATTTCAAATACAGAGTTTGTTTTTCTCTCCAAGCTACTATATTGCTGAGCCACAAAAAAAAAAAATTAACTTGCTTTAGGTTTAAATATTTCCTATTAAATTAGATCCAGCTCAGGCAGGAATTTAATAAGCTTCAATAATTTAATTCTGGCTTAGAGGAGCAAAACAATATGTGCAATCAAAAAGACAGTACTGAGCATTTCAGTCATGTTAGAACATCACAGCTACTCAGCCCACAGGTTTGTTTTGGTTTTTTTTGAGGTGACTGACTGACCAAGGATGTAGAAAAGGCCTTGGGGAAACAGTACTTTTTCCTTTCAGACTGGTATTGTGTGCACTTAGCTTGGTTTTAATGGTATAGATAACAACAGGACAGCTGCTGAGGATAACATGTTTAAGATGTAAAAGGTATCCACTTCATAATGTGGAAGCTGAATGTATTCAGCATTTGTCATTGCATGCCCAGAAGATCCTTGAAGGGATTGTTAATCCTACTGTGGATAAGAATAAAATTAAGAGCCATAGGCAGCCTCACCCTGCTGCTGTTGGCTTCCCTACAACAAACTGTCTAATGAAGGATCCCATAATGAAATTTACATCTATTTTAATTGAAAAGGGCAACCTAAACACAAATGAAAAATACTTTCTTTGTACATACCACACTCCCAAAAGCAAAACGTACCCTTAAATATATCAAATTAGGCACAGTGGCATGACTTAACAATTACTGTTCAGTAATTTTTTGAAAGTAATTGCAAAACCTAGTGTGGCCATTTGCCACAAACCTTTAGGAGAGCCAGAAATTGTGTCTGAAAAGATGGAAGCATGCTGTATCAGCCCTCATGCTTACTGATGCTGAAGAATAAATAAAATAAAGAAACCCTAAAGGTTGGTTTGTGCAAATGAACATGACTAAATAATTCCCTTGACAGATGTAAGCCCAAAATAAGGATTCAGTGTTCTTACTGCTTTAACAGGATGATTTCTTAAAATATGAGCACAT
This sequence comes from Cettia cetti, assembly GCA_013401135.1. Classification (NCBI taxonomy): domain Eukaryota; kingdom Metazoa; phylum Chordata; class Aves; order Passeriformes; family Sylviidae; genus Cettia; species Cettia cetti. The sequence goes on along the minus strand of VZUI01088617.1, from coordinate 33,684 downwards.
TGGATGAAAGAAAAAAAGAGAACTGTAGAAATTAACATCATCTGTGAAGTGAAAAAGATGGATTTGATAGCCATATATGAAGCCAGGAGACAGTAATTGCAGAAGACCGGTTAAAAAACTGTTAAAGAACAGGAAATCTATGTACAACAAAAAAGCAAACCATTTTCAAGGATGCTAGAACAAACAGGATATTAACAACAGGAATTACTATACTGTCACTGATGCAGAAAAACGACCTTGCAAGAAAATTTATATGATGGAAATACAGCATGTAGTAATAATAGAACAGTTCAGCAGAAACTCATGCTAACTACAAAAGTAATTGGTTTTTTTATTATAATTGATCCAGATAATCTGTATTGGACTTTTTTTTTCCTAAAGTAACCTTTGGCTTAAAATTACTGCATTTTCAAAAGGTATGATCACAAGGAGAAGATCCAGGACAGGACAATTAGAAAGCCAAAATGCATCAATGTTTAAATGAGGTAAAGACTGGGTATTTAGGATACACTATCTCAGATAAAAAATACTGGACTGCGTCAAGAGGAGTCAACTAACAGTTAAAGGAAGGCCACGGCAATTAATGCCACTTAGCATTAGATTACAGAAAAAGAGATCCTCAAACTGCCTTGACCTCTTTTCTCATGCAGTTACAGGTTTGACTGATAAAAATAATTGTGCAGAAGTAGATGGCTGTGTGCACTGAAAGACTCTATCCCCACGACAGAACTGAAGAAAATAGAATAATGCAAAAATCAACATGGCACATACTTAAATGGGTTAGAAAATGGGTAATTATAGAGATCATGTTGTTAAAGTAAATGCAAAATCTTCATGGAGTATCTTTCTTGAGGAGTCTTGCAAGGATCTTTCGTTGTCTGTGCTAATTAGCATGTATTGCTGCCTGGTGGGAAAACATATATAGTCATTACTTGTAGGGAAACAGGCTGGGAGACAGAGACAAGCCATTGTTCCGGGCCGACAGGGTTTTATAGAAGAAGGTGTGAGCAAACACTGTCTGTGTATGGTGAGAAATCATGTCATACATTTGGGATCAGAGAAGGGAGGCTGTGCTTATGTAGTGTGGGATTCTCTCCTGGCAACAGTAAAGTCTGAAAAAGGTCTGAAACATGGTTTTGCAGGAGTGATGCTGTAGCTGTGGTTTACAGAGTGTGGTGTTTCTTGGATAAACAAACAGAAAAATACAACAAAAATATATGGTTTATAGATTGGTGGTAAAACTACCAAGTGTGTGCACTCTCCACTTCAAAAAGCTATTGAAAATCCTGCAGTGACTCAGAAAAATGCCAGGAAAATGACTCAAGGCTGCAAAACATGTCCTTGTATTGAGAAATTCGGAACGACAGCTTAGTTTGTCAAGGGAAAGATTACAAGAAAAATTCCTTATAGTTGAATTACCAACAATTGAGAGAGAAATGTGATGAGTATTTTTTTTTAAAAAAGGCGAATTTTTTTGTTCAATCAGAAAGAAGTCGCATGGGGTCTCCTGGCTCTTGCTCTGAGAGCCGACTCTTACCTCCAAGATTGCTTTTTCTTAAAGTTTCCATTCCCCTGTGTCAAAAGGGTAACTAAGGAAAATGTTTCTTTTCAGTGTTTGAGAACACTGGTTGGGCACACAGGCGGAGTGTGGTCATCACAGATGAGGGACAATATCATCATCAGTGGCTCTACGGACAGAACGTTGAAAGTCTGGAACGCTGAGACCGGGGAATGCATCCACACCTTGTACGGACACACCTCCACCGTGCGCTGCATGCATCTCCATGAGAAAAGGTGAGGCTTGTGCAGAGCTACAGCCACAGCCCGGCCCGCCCTCTGGACACTAGTGCTCACACAGAGTGCTCCTGAAACCTGGGGACCTCACCCAGCACCGAGTGAAACACAAGCCAGGCAAAACATAAGCCAACACGAGGGAGGAGATGATTAATAGGAGCAGAAGCATAAGAATACTAAATGAAGAACTGAAAGTTGAGTCATGTACTTCAAAAAGTCACAGTCTGCGTTATTTCCGAGCTTTTGTTACACCGTGATCCAGTCTCCCACACTGAATAATTTCCTTTTGTCAACGCTACAAACTTTTACTACAAAATTTTACCAAGTAACCTTCTAAGTAGTGTCACTGCGGTATTTAAATTTTAACTGAATATAACATAATTTTTGCAATAGTAAACCATGTCTTGATTCAACAAACATTGGCAGAGCTCTGTTACTTGGCTGTGGTATAGAGCTGTTGACAGAGAGATTGTTGGTTGCATTTCTTCTTTTTTGAAGAATGATGAGATTTTCCTATATAAATTCCATTAATGTTCATTCCATCTAATATCTGTTATTGCCTAAAAAACCTTATAGAAGTATAAACTGAAAAAAAAGCTCACTATGTTCATAAGCTTTCATAGGTAGATACAACAGTCCACAGAATTTCTTGTGGCTCTGTTTTGCTGTTCAGGAATGAAGTGCCTTTTAAAACACTGATTGCTAATTATATCAAATAGACAAATGTGAGGAGGTGAATAGAGCGAGGAAGAACACTCCAGTCGCTCGAGACCTCATGAAAATGCCACACCAAGCCAGAACTTAGGTGGCTGGAGCACCAACTCTATCTAACGTCCCAAATTAAAACTCAGACGCCATTTGTAGGCAAGTTTGACTGTTGTAGTACTTTCATGTCCAGTGCTAAGTACAGGAGGGCTTTTCTCCTTGCTGCAGGGTGGTCAGTGGGTCTCGAGACGCTACGCTGCGAGTCTGGGACATAGAGACGGGCCAGTGCTTGCACGTTCTGATGGGCCACGTCGCTGCAGTTCGGTGCGTTCAATATGATGGCAGAAGGGTTGTAAGTGGTGCATATGATTTTATGGTCAAAGTGTGGGATCCAGAGACAGAGACCTGTCTGCACACACTGCAAGGGCATACTAACAGAGTCTACTCGTTACAGGTATGTGGTTTTTATCTGCTGCTTTAGTTTCCTTAAGTAACATTTAAAGTCAGTTTATTTCATCTTGTTTATTAAGTTGTGGGTACCTAGTACAGAATTATACAGACCACAAGGATACAGGGGCATGTGTGATAAACCCGTCTTTTGTTTTGTTACACTAGTTATATGTTGTCTTAATTTAGAAACTGAAAATTTTTTTAGAGTAGCATATTTTTAAAAGGACCCAGTACAATAAAACCCAAATCTCTGTACCAGCAAGTTATGTTGTTTTGTGGATTGATGGGTTGTTTGGTTGTTTTTGGGTTTTTTTTTTTTCAAACCTTGCATGTTATTTTGGAGCTATGTTTTTGCTTTTCTCAAGAAATTCCAAACTTAATGTTTAAAATCAAGCAGAGGATATAGCAATTGACAATGTGCCAAAATCCCTATTGGATTAATGTTCTGATTTATGGAGATCTGTTTATCCTCATTTTCTAGTCCCATCTTCTAGTTTTAAACTATAATTCACAGTAAGGCTGAACCTAAAATTTTAATGATCCTATGTAAATCTCTAGCCTTCTACTTCCTCTTCTCTGAGTACAGGCCAGATATACAAGTGTGAGGCATTTCTACAGCAACATGTTAATGTAGGTGCAGGTTATTATGGTGCTGCTATCTCTCTATTGCCCACAAGCTTCCCACAAAGCTGGCAAAGATACACACAGACCTCATGTCTTGGGTCTTCTTACCTTTACTAACCCAAAACACCATCTTGTTCATTCATAGAGTCTAAGCATCACTTCGAGGCATTGAAAGGCAAAAGAAATTAATTTCATGCTTGTGCCTGTTCACACCACAATCTGGCAGGACTTGAAAAAGAAATCAACAAAGACAGTTCAAAATTGGGAAATGGCATTCAGCATGTAACTGCTGTGGTTTGTGACTCAGAAAGTGAAGCTCAGTGCTAGAGACATTTTTCATAAAGTATTTCATATCTCCCCATAATACATAAAATATGAACAAAGTTCCTAATTAGTTTTCTTTCCCAAAAACATGTATCAAAATTTATCAAGAACTCCAGCCCTTCTCTTACATTCATATGCTGGGGAGTGTTTTCTAGACAAGCAGCAAGCAAGTTAAAAATGCTGTACTACCTTCCTACCTCTCAAAAATGTTCTGAGGATTTCTTTCATGTGGGGCAGTTTGGGAACAGATGTTATTCTAGCTTACCTTCACCACGGGCTCCTGTTTTGGCTTACAAATATTTATGTCTTGCTCTGATACTGTAGTAATAATGGATCAAATAACTGGGTTGTGTTACACATTGATATGTTCTTTAACAAATGAGAAGGGGGTTGGGGAGGGCAAGCTGGAGGCTACAGGTGCTTACAGGTTTGGAACAGAAAGATTCCTTAAAATTGCCTGGTGGCTCCTGCCCTTCAGCCTGAAGTAGCCCCAAACAGCAGAACTCCCATAAACAGAATAATCATATGGAAAATGCCAGTCTTCCATGGCAGGTTCTATTATATCTCGGTCTTTCCCTATGTGTAGACCTAATATTTTCCAGAGATCCTTATGCAGCAGTTGAAGACCACTAACAATGCTGTTTTCTTACTCTTTCTTACCTGCCTTCACAGTAACCCACAGATTCTCAAGGTTCATAGATAACTCACTGATCCAAACCATTGTCTGTTTTACTGCAGCACCATCCATTTCTCTTGATGCCCAGCCTTAAACCTTTCTTTCTGAATACCTTATGAACAGGGAATGTAATTAGTTTGTGGGAAAGGGGGAAAAGAATTCAAAATTTGATACATCAATAAGGTTTAGTTCTTTTTAGGATAGAAAAATATTCTCTAGTGTTCCCAAGTCTATTGGCCTACTTGGAACTCCTTGTCTTTTTATCTGAAGTCAGATTATTTCCCATCCTCTTTTGAAAGCAGGGGACCCAAAACAGGGCCCAGTCAAAGTCTTATCAATGCTTGCTAGAAGTGAAAAGTTATTTTTTTATGCCTTCCGTTCAGATACCAGAGGGTCTCTTTTAGTGTATTTTCACCAGAAATGCAGTGCGTACAGCAGATAAGCAGTCTGTGTGCCAGTCACTCTCCATTCTTTTGAATGTAGGTGCCATGCCCAACCATGTCTGACTGCAGAGATCTCAGATACTCATTTTCTGTGGGTCTTACAAGAAGCAGCATTCCCAGATAGTCGAGTTCCCTTAACTGGGTTTGTTCCTTGCCTTATCAGGTACCAGTCAGTCCACATGGACAAGTAGTGTCAGATTACCTTAAATATAACCAAGATTCCTGTCCAGCCTTCCTTCTCCGAGGCTGCAGCTGTACCTTCATTCATTCCCTGCCAAGTTCAGATCTTCACACTTTTCACTTGACTTCTACACTCTTTGCCTTTGGTCAGTTCTACTGTTTCAAATGTCACTCAAATCCTGATGAAAATAGTAAATGTCAGACCTATCTGAAACTTTTCTGGTATCTAATAGTACTCTGAACAAAGTAATAGTATCCCTGCCTCAAATTTGTCTCCCTTTTTGTAAAAATACAACCAAGACATTTGCTGTTTCACACAGATTTTTACTTCATCATGGAAAAAAAATCATATTGGTTAAGATAATTTTTCCACAAATCTGTGTTTGCTGTTACTTACCACATTACTAAAGGCTTAAAAGCTCCTTGTGGAAATTGAAGTTAGGCTGATTGATCCATAATTCCCCTATCCCATCATCTCCTTCAATAAAGGAAGGAATTGTATTTGCCATCTGAAACTTGTCTGTCTTCCATGGGTTCTCAAAGATAGCAGCAGATGTCTCTGAGACTGTCTTAAAACAATTTGCCTTACGTGATTTTGTTCCCCCATTCTAGCAAAAGCTTGTACTCATTTGTCATTGGCATTAGTGCTGTGAGCCTACGCTCACATGGCTGAGGACTGAGACAAAAAGAAGTTAAATAGCTGGCCTCAGTCAGTGTTTCCTTCCTACTGAAGATAAATTAGGGTTTTTTGGCCTTCCTCTTGGTTTTTTTGTTTTTGTTTTGTTTTGTTATGTTTTTGGTTGGGACTTTTTTACACAATAGTGAAATGGCTCTTGCTAGTTTTATCTTGTGTTGTGCCCTGCCTTTCTGGTTTTGTCCCAGTGTGCTCTTTTATACACATCTATTGATCTAGTTTCCACTTTTTGTACAATTCCTTGTGGTTTGGCCAAGTGGGTCTCAGTAATTTACAATACTTCCTATCTTTCTTTCACACAGGATAGTTGGTGTCTTTAAGAAAGTGCCAACTGTCCTGAACTCTTCTTCCCTTCAGAGAATAGATACATAAAATCCTCATGGGAAGGAAGTCTCATGTTTTTTAAGTATTCCTTCTTGAAACCCACTGGTTTTATTGTACTGCTTTTCCCCTTTTCTGAGAATTCTGGACTCTTAGGTCATTGTCACTATAGCTCAAGTAACTTTCCACCTTTTTGTTCTTTACTGTGGTCAGTCCTCTTGGTCAAAAGAACCTTATATCTTAGCCTGTGTTTTTTCCCTACAAAGACTGGAAAGTTACACTTCCGTACTGTAACAATTAGGGTTACAAAATAGCTAAGTGCCACATTTTTCAATTATATTTCCTTCCATTTTCTTATGTTGTGACTTTTGTGTAGATGATTCTGGAATAATGTTGTTGTTCACCTGCTTTAAGTCCCTCTGACTTGTAAAAATCAAGACTGGCTTTTTAACATCTCCCTTAGGAAAAGTACTTTCTCTTACTGTTGCACACTGCAGCGTAGTCAGTATCTGCTGTGTTTAAAGGAGATGTGTTGCATTTCAAAGACCAGTGGCTCAGAGTCTCTTCTCAAACCATGTTCCTCAAGACCCCACGTGTCTTCAACTGAAAATTGCACTGACCACTAAGCAGCTGCTGGGGTATCAAACATGGCCATCTCTACTGAGTTCTTACTTTGTACTGCAGTTTCTGAATATATATATAGTATCTAACCTTGCATTTAGTGAATTAATGCTTAATAGCCTTTTTTAAGGTCCTAATATAACTGTTTGTAATAGATTTACCTTTCTTGTAGTTTGATGGTATCCATGTGGTGAGTGGATCTCTTGACACTTCCATCCGAGTTTGGGATGTGGAGACAGGCAACTGCATTCACACTCTAACAGGCCACCAGTCACTCACAAGTGGAATGGAACTCAAGGACAATATACTTGTGTCTGGGAATGCTGATTCTACAGTCAAAATCTGGGACATTAAAACAGGACAATGTTTACAGACATTGCAAGGTAAGTTTAAACTACCTTCATGTAACTCAAGCAGCCTACAGTGATCTGTGCTGCAGATTCTACATTAAAAGACTTGAAAATAATTGTGTACAAAGAAACAAGCACTGACCACTTAAAACTTAAATATTTTTCTGGTGACAGCTGTATGATCTTTTTCTGAACTAGAAGAACAAAATGTATTTAATCTAATCTATTCAAATCACTTGCCTATTATGAAAGGCAGATGGTCTGGACTGATAGCAATTTGCTATGGGTATATTATCCTAATAAGCCACAGAAATATGTAGGAAATTACATCTCAAAATAGACAGTCAATGTATTTATTTAGGGGTCACTTGAATGTTTCAAAGCCTACAGTTTAATTGGATCAGGAGGCAAAGTACACTGTCTGTTACAATAAATCAAGAGATGCAAGTGGAAGATGTTTTATTTATTTCAGTAAGAAGAAAGATTTTTTTTTTTTATCTCCGTGTTGACAGTTGCCACTCCAGCATCATGCAAACAAACATACGGTTGTGTTTCTCCCCACAAAAAAGGTCTTATATCATTCTTATATATCATAGGCAACAGTGCTGGCTGGAGCAGAAAATTAAATTTCCCTGTAAAGCAAACTGCTGCTTTAACATATATATTTATATGTTTGCATAACAGTCAGTATTTACTGATGGAGTAATCTCATAATAACACTTCAAAGGGACTTGGAGACAAACTCTTACAGCGGTCACCTCATCGTGGATGGTTAAGTTCATTTTCATGGACGTCCAAATGCACGTTTGCCTAACTGCTGATACAGAGCGCAACAAGATCACTGAAACCAAGAAGAAAATACTGAGGAATTTTTTTATACCTGCCTTCACTTTTTGAAAAAGTGTGGCAAAGCGTCTGTACCTTTTAATGTACAAACCCAGGAGTTATAACAGATAGTTCTCTAATAGTTCTAACAGATGGAAAGAGCTGTATGCAAATATCAAGGTGTTTATTCTAGATGCAGCACTGTCTGACATTGCTTTCTAATTAATTACAATTAGAAATGTTTTTGTTTACTCTTACAGGTCCCAACAAGCATCAGAGTGCTGTGACCTGTTTACAGTTCAACAAGAACTTTGTAATTACCAGCTCAGATGATGGGACTGTAAAACTTTGGGACTTGAAAACGGGTGAATTTATCCGAAATCTAGTCACATTGGAGAGCGGGGGAAGCGGAGGCGTCGTGTGGCGAATCAGAGCTTCTAACACAAAGCTGGTGTGTGCAGTCGGGAGCCGCAACGGGACTGAGGAAACAAAGCTGCTGGTGTTGGACTTTGACGTCGATATGAAGTGAAGGGCAGAAAGATGAATTTGTCCAAACGTGTAGACGATGTTCTCCTTTCCCTCCCCCCTGAAAAAAATAGAAAAAAGAAAAAAAAGAAAAAGGAAAAAAATCCCTTGTCCTTGGTGGTGCAGGATGTTGCCTTGGGGCAACAGATCCTAAAGACCTACAGACTACGAAGGAGAAGACAAAGATGACAAACTATAACTGACAAGAGAGGCTTTTGCTGTCTCGTCACATAAAAAGGCTACACTTTTCACCGGGGCAGCTTTGCAAAAATCCAACTTTAGAAATGAAACCAGGTGCAATTAATTTCTTTACTTTCCTCCAAATGCTCCTTGAGCAATTTGGAGTGAAAAAAAAAAATGTTACTGTTCTTGTTAACAAGTTATTTTACCACAAAAATCTTGAAATAAGCTGCACAGGCGAGCCTGCTCGTGCACCCCTGGGTCACGCTGGGTCCCGGCAGCCCCTCCGAGCAACGCGCTGTCCCTTAGCCCCGCTCTGAGCAGGGGGTTGGACTGGACTCCCTCCAAGGTCCCATCCAACCTCCATCAGCAGTCACTGGTTGACTTTCAAAAACTAGAAGGCATCTGCAATGAGAAAAACAAACAAAAACAAAGAGTCCATTCCTGGTATGGAAAAGCTAAAATATTACTGTGAATTGTTTTGTACAGTTTTATCAGAGCTTTTTCTTTTTTTTCTTTATTCTTCCTTTTTTTTTTTTTTTGCCAACCATTGCCAATGTCAATCACAGTATTAGCCTCTGTTTAATCTATTTACTGTTGCTTCCATCTACACTCTTCAACGCATAAGTTGCTCTGAGGTGGCAAGTTGTCCTGGGTTTTGAGAGTCCTCTGATGGATTTAATTCGCAATGCTGGTGCTAGAAGTAGGTCTTCAATTACGGGATTGTTGTCCCACCCCTGTACTGTATTCCCAGTGGCCAAACTTATTTATGCTGCTAAATGAAAGAAAGAAAAGCAAATTATTTTTTTTTATTTTTTTTTCTGCTGTGACGTTTTAGTCCCAGACTGAATTCCAAATTTGCTCTAGTTTGGTTACAGAAAAAGACTTTTTGCCACTGAAACTTGAGCCAACTGTGCCTCTAAGAGGCTGAGAGTGGAAGAGTTTCAGACAATTAAGAGTGAAGTTTGCCTGCAAATAAAGAATTGAGTGTGTGTGCAAAGCTTATTTTCTTTTTTCTGGGCAAAAATTAAAACACATTCCTTGGAACAAAGCTATTGCAGCCTGTTCTGTGGGGAAATTTTTCTTTGTGAGGGCTGTGGTGAATGGAATGAACATACATTAAAAAAAACTGACAAAATTTTTTAAAAATATTATAAAATACAAAAATTAAAATAAAGTTGCTGGTCAGTCTTAGTGTTTTACAGTATTTGAGAAAAAACAACTGTTACAGTTATTGCTGGGAGGAACTGACAGAGCAAAAACTTACGTTTTTGTAAAGATGTCACATGCAAACAAAATGAGAAAAGAAAGAGTCAAATAGTTTGCCTCATTCTCCAAGAGCCACAACTCAAGCTGAACTGTGAAAGTGGTTTAACACTGTATCCTAGGCGATCTTTTTTCCTCCTTTTTTTTTTGTTTTTGTTTTTGTTTTATTTATAGTCTGATTTAAAACAATCAGATTCCAGTTGGTTAATTTTAGTTATGTAACAACCTGACATGATGGAGGAAAACAACCTTTAAAGGGATTGTGTCTATGGTTTGATTCACCTAGAAATTTTATTTTCTTATAACTTAAGTGCAATAAAATGTGTTTTTTCATGTTAGTATGTCTTTTTTTATTATTTTTTATTTTCTAGTTGTTAATTTCATATTATGTATCCTGTGAGGGGTAAAGCAGGTCAAGTTGCTCATCTTACTGGTAAATGCTAAAATATGTCTTGGGACTTTTTATACAACCCTTCCACAAACAGGTGTGTGAGTGTCCTCTCCTTCAGTTGCCATGTAGGACTTGTCACATGTGTCTGGACAAACATGCAGGAAAGACATTCACTCCTTCTCACAAAGAATGTGTCAGGACCTTGCTCTGGGGGAGGCAGCTATAAAAAGCTGCTAAAGTAGGTAAAACTTCTTCCAATAGCATCTCGTTACTGCATCTTAAATTGAAACCTGATGTTTATTATTTATAGATTTCAATCAGTTGATTGCAGTTGACAGCAAAGAATAAATCCATAAATACAACTAAAATCAAAGTTTGGATTGTAGGAGAGCCTGAAATAAAGCTTCAGAACAAATAATAACAGCATTCCACATCAGTTCAACAGCAGTTTTATCAGAGCCCTGGCACCAAGGTAAGTCATCATCTGTCACAGGAACTTAGCACTTGAGTGTCAGGTTCTGTCTCAAATCTCCTTGACCAAAATCATGGTTTTCTTCTGTGCAAGCATTTCTTTCAGGGCATAGTATTTACTTGTTTGTGACAGTTTTCCCTTCTAGAAAGCTGTCATTAAAAAACAAAACAGTAGAAGAGAAAATGTATGGATGGAAAGGAAAAATATTTATATACTTACACATCTATGACTATGCGCAAACAAAATTTCATTCCAATCCCTACATTATGCAAAGCGTGCAATGGTGAAGGATCATGCTTCCATCTGGCCTCTAGAGATTAAAAAGCCATCCGAACTGACTGAGCAGCTCCAAATTGTAAAAATCTGTTCCTTGGGTTGGTGCTTAAGGAAAAAAAGATTGCAGCAAGCACTGACAATATAAAAGCTGTGATTGTCTCTTATTTATGTAAAAGCAATTAAAGAGTTAATCCTTTCCTAAAACGGAAGTGAAAGACTGCCAGAACTTTGCTTGGTTCTGCTGAGAGTGCAGGCCGGGATTCTGAGCCCCCCGATGACAGAAGGTGCTCCAGTGTGGGCTGAAGTACTTGTGAGAGGGGATGGAAATAGAAGGGTAGAAATATGAATATTTAATGCAGTGAGCAGAGCAATAGCTTTTAAGATTATGTAATTTTCTTCCACGATTTGTAGAAATTGCAAAAACATGTTTTCAAAGAGCGAAGGTGCTGGCCTGATGGTGCAGGAGGATGAGAGGTTTCTGAGTAACGTTGTGCTGGAGGGCAGGAATACAAATCTGGGCAGAAGAGTGAACTGACAGAAGAGAGAAACTAACAAATCAAAGTGTACATTCAGTTCAAGTACATTTTAGGCAGCAAATATGACCAGGAGGAAAATGTGCTTAACCAGAATTGAGAAGTTTTCCTGTTGACAGTGTAGTTCCAGCAGTATCTAAATGTTCAAATGAATACAGAATGACTTGAACTTGTTAAGCAAACCATATTTTCAGATTTAGGTTCAAATAAACTATTGGCTGCAAAGTCAAGATATGATTGACTGTTATACTAAATACAAAAAACAACACAGTACTTAAAAATATTTTTAGAAAAACTTTTCCCGTTCAATAAAACAGCTTTACAAAGTTAATTGTGTTAGTGCTTTAAAGACTTCTAATTTTGTGAAGTCTGTTTAGGTTTGTAGGAGTTGCTTATGAGCTATCTGAACAACACAGCGCAATAAGCAGAAATTTTGTGATTTAAGTGACAGGATTTCAAAGATGGGCCTGCATTAAACACATTACATGTAAGAAAGTGTTTGAGCAGTTTCTCTTTACACGTCCCTTTTGTTAGTGTACTCACCATAATATAGCTCACAATATAAGCTCTTCTTTGGCAGGATGTGCTCCAAGTGAGACTGCTTAGGAAACATCTTCATTCTGTGTAATTAGATTTTGATTTTTCAGGTGGGTGGAGTGTTTGGAGTGTTTTTTTAAATAAAAACATTTAAGAATACTTGTATAAGACTATAACAACTTTATGCTCTCAATACACAGGCACTTCTTGAATCCAGTGGCTGAGTCATCATAGGCTATGTCAAAATACGGCAGCTATCCTAGAGAGATAACTGCAGTGGTGTTTCTGGCATTTCTGCTCTCTTCATGCTGATTCCCCTTTTTCTTTTAGCTTTAGCCCTAGAAAGAGCTTCCTTATTTTCTCCTGTACGTGAAACCAAGTCAACAACATTAAGATTTTTTTAAATGTAATAATTTTTAATGGACCTTAATTTTATCTTCCACTTCCTCCAAGAGATAGGACCAGACATTTAACAGCTATGTCTACACCAATTTGTAGTTCAGATCAGCAGTTTTCCCAATAGAACACAGTGCTGCCTTGGAGACCACTAACAGGATTCCTTCAGGGTGTAACTAAATCTGGAGCAGCTCTCCAGGAGCACACTCCAGGCACTCAGGCCACTGGAGGAGCATGTGGGACCAAACCAGACCTAGTCCAACGCCTCAAAAATGCATATATGTGGACATTAGGTCTTCAGGGCCAGCATTTTGTAATTGGCTGTTCTGCTCCAACTATAGTTCTGCTCCAACTGCACAGCACTAACCATCAACAGATCCTCTCCCGCAGCACCCCTGGCTCCTCACTAATAATCAGAACCAGCTCCCATCCCAACAGAATCCACTTGATATCACTTACAAGATTTTGCCAAAGCAAAAACTCAGATGCCTTCAACTCCATGTATCAGCATTCCTATGGAGAGGTTCTTCTAATCAGCTTATGGAATCCAGTAAAAAGAAATGCAAATATTTTACCATCAGTCTGGTCAAAATCTTCTACCAGTAAATCAACACCTGACCATTCAGAAAAAAAAAACAGTGAAGTTGTGCAATTGTACAGAAGAGCCAAATAACAGTAATAGTAATAATAATAAAGAAAAACTTGCCAGTAATGACTTTGGTCACTGACAAACTGTCTGTTACTTAAAGGGTAATATCCAAGCCATACCAACCCCATATTCTTTAATAAAAGTGGGACTATTATTTTTTCTTCTATCTTCTGCCATTCTATCTATAACCTTTATCCCTGTCACTGTGCAAAGATACACATGCTGTGGAATGATGTTTAGCATTTTATGATGATGCATGATGTTTATGATGATACACAAAGTATATGATAAACACCAAACTTCATCTAAAAATGGCATATACAATTTTTCAAGCACCTCTTCAAGCATTAGTGCATGTTTATAAATACAACATATGTCTTTACATAAAAGCTGTTCCAGGTTCCTTCTGAGGCAGTCTGACAAACCAGTTGTAACCAAAACATCAGCAGCTAGTCCAGGCTCTTGCTCCCTGCTCAAGTTGCCCACTGGCCCAGCAGCTGCAGCAGTACTTCAGGGCTGAGAAATGGTGCATTGTGCTACCAGGAGCCCGAGCTGCCGAGGGGAAATGCTGCAGCACTCTGAGACTGCAGTTGCCTAAGGACCAATGGCTTTATGCCCATATACACTGCATTGCTCTAGCCCAGCTGGGACAGGAGAGTCCTATAAAATCACAACTGAGCTAGGACAGAATCTCCCCAAGGACCAGAGATGGCAGAAATCATTAATCAGAACGGTTGCCAATTCAGCAGTGGTTCTAAATTACAGACTGAGACTTGGCCAGAGGCATCCTTCAGCTCTCCTTTGTCCTCACCTCTGCCTCGCTTAGATGGACTCCCTGGTCCCTACTGACAAGCTGATCTTGTCCAAATTTACACAGTAGCAAAACTTTTGCTGAAAGATAAGCTTTTTTTCCTCTGTGCGGCTGGAATATACCCCGTACATTTTGCCACTTTAATTGACAGGGACAGCACAACCTTGAGTCTAACACTGAATGCTCCAAGGTGTAATGCATGGAGATGAGAAGACATCATTCATCCTGGAATGAGAGATTTACCATCACTGTCACTAAAATGCTCCCCAGCCTGCGTCTAGGCTGAAAAAACTGTTCTAGACCTGGTTCAATTAAGTAAATTTCAAGTTTATCTCAACTCCTTAGTTTTCCAGTAACACCTGAAAAACAGACACATCCTAAGAAGCTTCACAGTTTAAGCAGGGTCATAAGTGTTGTCTCCTGGAAGCTGGGAGAGGTCATGGTCTAAGGCAGTGAAAAACATGGAAGGTCTATGTAAGCTGGATCAGAAGTGACCTATGGAATTCAGAGAAGGGCAGATGACAACAATTTGAGGCTTTGGGGGGGCAGGGTGGGGTGGGGAGGTTTTCCAAGAGACCATAATTTTACATCCTACAATGGTACGGTGTGGTATTTCATCATTGTCATCAACAAAGCACAGGAGTAAGATTTTTAAAGAAAGCTGTTAGTTGGGCTGCCCTGTAATTGAGGATACAACCAACCCTGTTAGCTCTGGCTCACCTGAACTGCTATTACCTGGGGCAGATTGTTTGATGGGAAGATGAATGAAATCCCCCCAGACCTCCTCCTTGTGTCTGGTTCCTCATGTCTGAGATGCAGGTTTCACAGGCTGCTTACAGTGCATTATTTGAGAATGCTTCCTTCTTTTAATTTAAAACAGAAAATGTGGAATGTTTTATTTAATTTATTTAATTTATTTAATTTAAAACAGAAAATGTGGAAAGATCCAAAAACTTCAAAGGCAGTTTCCATTGCCAAAGGAGTTGCATTTAAACTCAAGTTCATTCTCTAGACTAAATATTCAGATCTGACAGTGTGAGAAGATGCTTGCACCACCATCAAGAGGATTGATGATTTCTAAGGGGCAGAAGGATTCAGACTATGGCTGTAAATATCAGTGTGGTAAACTGAGCAGCACCACTCTTCCTAAACTGGAGTTTTATTTTGAGCTCCTCAGTTGGAAATTAATTTCTAGCAGTACCACAGCTTTACAGATGCACAAAGATTATAAAACTTGTTTCCTTTACCCTGATGTACAGAAAATCTGAGTGCTACATTCCCCTCTCTTTTCAAACTGCCATTTTCTTTTAAGCTTCCTGATACATTTCAGAGCTGATTTTAAATGTTAACATTATAGTTTGGAATAAGGAAGAACTCAAAAGCTACAGACTAGATAGGGCTCAAAAATGTTCTTTCAGACAGTTTGCTGCTTTTTGTCTGTTTTGGTGTTCCTCCTGTCAGTTCTCAGTAGACAGAAGTGAATGTTTCAATTAACTAACATCCACATTTTCCCAAAAAAAACAAATTTTATAGAAACATTTTTCTGTTGGTATTTCTATTGCCCATTTAGCACACAATTTAAGCATGCACTGGATGCTCTTTACCATTCTGCTGACTACAACAACATTTCAAATACTCCAATTTCATGCAAAACAGCAGTAACATGGTGTTCCTTGTGTCCATCCTTCAGTCTCACACATGGTTTTAGATTTCAAAACCACTAACTGGTATGTGTGGATTTACCTGCTTATGGACAGTAATTTCTGAGCAGAAACAGCTCTTGAGGCCTCACTGTTTATCACTGTTGGCCATATGGCACAATAGGGACTACCTGGGGCAGAGGAGCAATAAGGAGGAGGAATGTTTTGTGTGAGATACCACTAATGCGATCATCTTGTAAATGGAAAATGGCTTCAGTACGTCCATAAGTCTCCAATTTGATTTTAAAAATTCAAGACTTCAGCCTAAATTTAAAAGGCTCAAACTACATATTCATTTCTATATATACACATTCTCATCTTGGAATACTTAGAGCTTTACATATTTAAAAAAAGATTTGACAACTAAGTAATTTTTTCTGTTTTCCTCTATTTACGCCTCTTATTTTCTCTTTTCTTTGACACTCGCACTTCAATTTCCTTATGTTTCCTTTCCTCCTTTGTCCTGTTCCCTATGTTTTTCTTTTCATGTTTTACCATTCATGTCCTTATTTTCCAGATTTTTAATCTTCCTCATCTTTCTCCATTTGTGAACATCTCTGCTTTGAACCGTCAGAGCCAGCTCTCCTCTCTTCCCTTATTCCAAGATCTGAGTTGGCGAGCTAGAGTCTTTTTCACACCCGTCTGTACATACAAGATATACAGTAGATTCATAAGCCAGATGAGAAGCAAATATAGAGCACTCAGAAAAATTCATTTCTTTTTCTGCATCTAATGTTTGTCTATCCACAGCCCACAAATTACTCAAATGGTCCAACAGCAAATGGATTGTGCCCTCTTAAGCACAGACTGGGCTACCACCAATTCCGCAAACAGCTGAGCAAAAAGCATTGTCTAATTCAATACTCATCAAGCATTTCTTCTGCTTTCTGACAAAATATTTTCTTTAAAAATTAGGTTTTCTTCTCTTAAGGAAATCTAGTATGTAAAGGTAACTTTAAAAACGCTCCTCATTATGAAACATACATAATACATGGTTTTCTAAATCTGTGCGGTATTTGGAAGTTAGTTTCATTAACAAACTTTTAGAAGATTCACCTCTGGACAGAAACTGATCATCCTGATAGATGCCCATTTTATAAAGCTCTGAATAATAAATAAGAATTTGAGACTGCAAATGAACCTATATTCCAAACTCGACAACAGTGGCTGATATTCCTTCCAGTACTACCAACAGAGCACAGCTGGGATAGCACGGTCTGTCAGGGGATGTTAGGAATAATACAGAAATCATGTCTAAAACAATCCAGCGCACATTGCTCACTAATTCTTAATATGTACTGACAGCGCAGCGTTTTAAAAGCTCCAGAGCCAGCGTAGGATGTGGCTGTGGACCAGATACAC
This sequence comes from Cettia cetti, assembly GCA_013401135.1. Lineage (NCBI taxonomy): Eukaryota > Metazoa > Chordata > Aves > Passeriformes > Sylviidae > Cettia > Cettia cetti. Next base: position 16,579 of record VZUI01088617.1, on the reverse strand, counting down.
TATCCTGGTGCTGCTGAGATTTTACTGTTCTAGTTACACTATATATCCCACTGGAAAAAGCCCCAGACATCCAGCACTTATCTGAGACTTGGCTTCTGCATTGTCTTAAACCAACCTAACTCAAAAGGATAACCAACTATTAAGGACACAGTATCCAGAGCAACAAAGTCACATCTTTGCACAACAAAAAGCAGCAAAACCAAGCAAACAAAACCCACGCAACAGCAACAAGCCAAACTAACAAAACTCAGATCCCTGAATCTTTTACCTCCTTGTCTTAATTTTGTCTTAATGATACTGGTAACAATTGCAGGTAACCTCCTCTCCCCGTATATGTATTCCCTCTCAATACACAGCCCAAACTGGGTATACCATACTCACAGATTGTATGGCTGCATTTACTCAGTCAGAAAGATAAATACAATTTACTACACAGGGGCTTTTTATTTTTTCTTGTTCTATCCAAGCATTTTACTCTTGCTTATTGTTTTACAAACAGAGCAGATCAGCAACCACTGTACTTTCCCCATGGCTTGGAACCAGGCTGACAATAGATAAGTGTTCCTGCTCATCCTTTCCAGGCTGAAGGATCACTGGATCAGAAAAAATAAGTTAGAATTAGACAGAGGTTCAAAGTTCAAAAAGCAGGACACGTGACAAGCATTGTATCTTAAATGCCTGAGGTGCAGAAGCTTTTCCCACTGACAACCAGACAAGTACCTTGCACAGCTAACAGGAGCCACCACATAGCAGAAAAAGGCAGCTAAACCCAACAGGAAAGGGTGCAGAAACTGTCACATAGACATAATGAGTGCACCAGAGAAGAAAAAAAAAAAAAACCCCTTGGGTCTAATATCAGCATATTCTAACTTGCTCTTAGAAAATCCACACGACACCCCCATTATGCAATCTGATTTATCAGGCAGCACAAGGCAGACAAAATTGTTATGACAGGAAGATGAGAGTTCCTTTAATCTTAGATTTTCCAGACAAATTATCTCTAATTAGTACCTGAGTCCAGTTATTTATGCACACAAACCAGAGCTTAAATTTTCTGCATCACAGAAGCACCCTGTTCCCAAACACCTGGCCAGCAGGAGCACACACAGACGTCCCTCCAGCCACTAACCTTTCCCTCCAGGCTGGCCACACACCCAACAGACCTTCTATAAAAGGATCTTGATCTCTCTCTTTCCATGGCTGTTCTCTAAAAATTCAGGATATTGCCCATAAAAGATTCTTCTTCCTATCACTTTGGCTTTCGGTAAAAGCAATAAAGGTAAAACAAAAGACACTGCTTCACAGGCAATGAGTAGCTGTGTGATAAACAGGAAGAAATCACTCTAGTCATAAAATAAATGAAGTGACAGTAGTAATATCTCATGCTAAACCAAAATTTACCTTATCTACATTTTAGGACACTTCTATACTTGATAAGAGGCTGGAGACAACAGGCTGTGAAGTTCATGCAGTATTTTTTTCCCTTCCAGGAGGGATGGATATTTTAACCTGCTCTTCTTACAGAACATAGAAAACCTATTTTCAGTACAACCCTTGTCTCTTTGCCAGCTTAGGATGTAAATTTTGCACTACTCTTGGAAAGCAATGTGGTTTTCTGAGAGCCATTCCTGTTTGGAAGCCTGCTGTGGGATGTGGCACATCCTCTGACGTCTGTGTTTGGTAGCAAGAGCATCCCACTGCCTAGGTCTCCATCTCACATCTTTTTAGGCACTTTCCAGCATCCCAATGTGCATTGAACAGTGAGCAATTGAGAGTTCAAGCAAATAATGTGGAGGAATGGATAATAAGCCCGTAGGAATGCATCCAGCTACAGTTATACTCCATGAAGGTTAGAGGCCCAATTCTTCCTCATTTAAATCTGATGTTGAAGGAATTCATAGTGCTTTATCCAAGCTACTAATTTGCAATTTTACTGCAAACAATTTACAATCAAATGAAGTGAAAGCTAGAAGCAAAGAGTACATTAATGACCTAATTTTCCTTTTGCATTTCTCTTCATTTTATCTTTCAATGAAGACCAATCTTAAAAAATTGGATAATTGGCCAGTAAATAAATACAATTTTTTTCTTTTAATTATTACTGCCTAAAAGCTGAACTGTTGGTAGAAACTGCAGCATTGTCTTCTGCTGAGGACAGTCCTGTATGACCAACCTCCAGCAACAGAAACTGGGATAACAACATTACATTTTTTTTCAGACACTGTGATGCATTTTTGTACTACTTTGTTAGAGTATGAATTTTCAGTCTGAAAAATAGTGTTCTGGGTCAAGCAATTTGTAAATTATACAGCCATGTGCATGCTAAGATGCTTCTTAGAAATACAGTAACTATTCTGTCAAAAACATAGCAGGATTGTCAAAGCAGCTTTTGTAATACTCTGCTGGAGCTTTCTCTACACCAGGTGCAGCTAAATCAGCGAATTATTGTTTTCTTAGGTTTAGAGGCAGTCCAAAGGCATTGGTGAAGCACCAAACCTCAGCCTGGGGGAAGGAGCTAGGGAAGGTGGGTTTTCCACCTTTTTCCACCTTTTTTTCCACCACAGGACAGTGAACAGTCTGAGCCTTGCTCCTATGAGACACTCCCTGCTGCCCTGTGGAACTGGCTCTAGTGGTGAGTTGATCTGCTGAGACAGCTGGAGAGCTCACATTTTTAGAAACAGTTCATTTTCTGAAGGTTTAGGGAGCTGAGCTGGCTCAAGGGGGTCAGTTAGCTGCCAGCACAGAGGAAGCAAGTGGCCAGGAGCGAGGCAGGTCTGCCTCTCCCAGCGTCCTGATGAGATGCTAAAACCTCAGGAGACACTGAGTTAGGCGGATACCTCAAAAGGTGTCAGGGAAAGCAGAGGTGCTGCACTCACCTCAACTCCTGCCATTCCCACATCTCCTGTCTCACTTATTCCCATGCTCACCCGACACCCAGTACCCGCTCAGATGGTTAAACCCCTCCTCTGGTAACACTAATCAGTCAGGTCAGCTTATGAGCCACATCCTCTGACCAGCTTAACCATCCCAGCAAACATCTGGGGTGTAACACTGGCAATTGGCACACACTGAACACTGGCCTATGTGCTGCTGGGAAAGAGAGAACACTTCTGGAGGAAACAGAGACCTATGCTCAAGACACCATAGGCTGTGCACCCTCAGCACCATCTTCTGCAGAGGAGACAAATCAAGCACCCATGAACTAAACTTTCAAATCCATCTCTGTGCTCAGCCCTGCTCATTCCCATGATGCTGCATGGAAAAGCAGAAGGCTTCTGGAGGAGCAGAAACCCCACATGTTGCTCAGAAGGTGTTTAACATCTGCGGTGGACCCCACTTGTTTCACCTCCAGGTCTCTGCTCATTACGAGCCCAAAGGAAGTGCGAAGCAAGAACCTGCAGTTACAGAACTTGATCCCAGCATGGAGGAACAAGCCTGAGCTCTGCTTAAGATGTGAAATTGAAAGACACTGAGACACATAATTGGGCAGAAAGCTGGACCTGGCCCAACTTGACTAAGGTAAATCAATATGCCATCAAGGAGAGAAATGCAGCATGGTAAAAGGAAGTTTGGATTGCGAACACACCCTGTCCAATGGCCTGAAACTGAAATGCTTTCTTCTAGCTAAGCAAACAGAACACAAAGCATTCATTTGAACAGAAGCTTATGACATAAACCCAAGGTGCAACAAGCACTTCCCACATGCATCTCCTAGGCTGACAAAAGAGGCAGTGAGAACCTGTAAAGCCGAATCAAGTGTTAGTACCCAGAAAGAAAACAGTTTTATCCCAGGTCTTGCTGGGCTGAGAAAAAAAGAACTGAATTCAGATAACTCGAGCAGGACATTAAACATTACACCACTGAACAAGGAACAGCCATGGCTTTCAACATCCAGATACCTGCCAAATAGGCTGAATTATTTTCAGGACTGAATCATAAAATGGTTTGAGTTGGAAAGGACCTTTAAATTTCATCTAGTCCTACCCCCCTGTGATAGGCAGGGGCATCTTTCACTAGATCAGGTTGCTCAAAGCCCCATCCAACGTGTTTGAACATTTCTAGCAAAGCTACATCCCCAACTTCACTGGGTAACCTGTTTTAGTGTCTGACCGCTCTCATCATAAAAAAAAAAATTTCTTTATGTCAAATCTAATTCCACTCTTTTTTCAGTTTAAAACCATTGCTCCTTGTCTTGTCACTACAAGCCTTGGTAAAAACACTCCCTCAATCTTTCTTTTAAGTCCCCTTTATATTTTATCTAACTACTGTTCTTAGTGGAAAATGCCTTGAGGAATAGGCTAAGGAAACACAGATTGGTAAAATAACCGAAATGCCTTAGAGTAAAGCAAATCCCATTCCAGGATTTAGGGAAGGCAGCAGTCTCAGCTACAGACATAAAGAAGATACAACTTGAAAACCATAAGCAAATGTATCAAATAGCTATTAAGAAAAGGGACATACTGTATTGTGCAGGATCATTCACCCTTGCACAGAACCAGCCAAGTGAACAGCAGCTGCAATAAGGGCCAGCAGTGCTCCTGCAGCTACCAAGGCTGCAGGAGCTGCCGTCGAGCTGAGGCCTGTGCCCTCCTAAGGGGGAGCACTCAGGGAGGCAGCAATGCTCATCATTAGCTCTCACCACAAAGTACTTGGCAAAGATAGGGAGGAAAAGGCAGCTGCAGTTTTAAATTAGCTTTTGCACTCTACCACTCATCTTGTGGCTGCTTCATGGTGGTCCAGCCTTACAGGGCAAGGCAGAGGAGCTGAAAAATGCCAGCTGCTAGTGGCCCCAAGGCTCATTACAGCAGTCACAGGCTACCATAGGTTTTCCTTAGGTACAGAGATTACCCAGATATTCTTCTCTTTACACCCTCCTTTCCTTGCAATCACCTTTGAACGCAAAACTTTTGACCTGAAAGCCTTCCACTACCCAATAAACTTTTCAATCATTTCTCTATGCTAATGTGTTTCAAGAGCTTAAATTAGCTAACTTGCATTTTGGCACCAGAGTAAGGCAGAAAACTTTCAGCAATGACCTGCGAAAGGTATTTGTGAGATTTGCCAAGTGCTTTGGCAACAAATTACCAAATGAAAGATTGGGCTGCACAAGCAGAGGCATAAGCAGAAGATGCACATAGGAAAGGATCACTTTAAGACTATGCCTTCAGTGCCAATCACCTTAATGTGGGAAAACAAATAAAACTATTCATAGGGCAGACATCCAAAGAGTCCAACAGACCTAAAATGAAGAGGACATAAGAACAGCTTACAAAAAACCCTACGTATATTTGAAGATGTGAAACTAGGAAATCTGTGAGTTAAAATAAAGAGAAGAATCTAAGCATTTACAGGAAGAAATCAAGAAAAATCAGATTGTTGGGAAAAAGTTGCTTCACAGTAAAATTTAATAGGCAGTGGAATGGTTTCAACCAAGCAAGCAGCTGAAGTTTGGAGAACCTTGGCCCTGAAAGCACATTAAAAAAATACCAGAATAGCAATTTAGATTCAAAACTTGGAAAACATATAAGGCTGTAAATCATTGAGAATGGAAGTGTACAAGCTCTTAAAGGCTTCCACAAGGAAGGAAAGAGAATACGCCATAGGACAGAAATACGGGCCTTACGCTTTTCCCACTTGCAGTAAGCAATTCCCTTTCCTTTCCCTGCCAAGCCAATATCGACTTTTTCTACCACGCGACAGAGAGGGACGTGTTCTACTGATGTGCAATTACTCTTTGGGATGCAAACAGTGCTTCTGACAAGCTGCTGTAATCTCAACAGTGGTCTCTAATGGAAGCTGTCTGCTTATTCCCATCTCCATTGGGATGGCAGCCTATGATGCAACTCCACTGTCAAGTCTGGCCTAGACTGTTCCCTCGAGATACCAGAACCATTCAGCGTGTTGAAAAAGACATTTTAAGAAACACAGAAACGTAAGTGCTTTATCCCTGCTTGACTCCATGCCAAGGGGATGGCACAGAAACCTTTGGATGTTTCTGTGCTAAATATTATGTAACAGCTACTTCTCTCATTTGAAATCTTCATCTGTTTAACAAAAAAACCCCAAAACAAACCACACCACAACCCTGCCCCCTGATAATTAGAAAATCTTCACTTTCAAAGTGTACCAGAAACTACCACAATGTAAGAAGTTCTCTCAGTTTCTTTATCTTCCTCTCCTACAAACGCAGGGCTTTTGGTCTTCGAGCAAACTTGATTTCTTTTCTCCTTGTTTCTTACGTAATGATGTAGTCAGAGCTGTTCCCTTCTGAACCATTATTCTATGTCATTAAGAACGGCTCTGTGCTATTTTTAAGCACCAACATCCTTTAATCCCTTCATTAATTTAAATATATTCTAAAAGACACTTAGCTCTCTACTGGGACTCCAAAAAAAAACCCATTCTAAGACAAGAGTCCTGTACAGGCTTCCCTTTCCAACTGCAAGGGAACTATCATGCTTGTTTTCTGCAAGCATCAAAACTGGTGTGTGTTTCTGCTGCAAAGCAAAAATACCAACCATCTCTAGCTCAGCTGCAATACCAAGGGTTGCAAAAGAAAGAGCCCATTTCTCATGACTCATTTTTGGGAAAATCTCACAGCAACATTGTCTAGCAACATTGAACTCTGCAAGTGCCAGCACAAAAAGCTGAATTTTCTTTTTTTTTAATGGAAGATTGAAAGGGTTTCTGGAAAGTGAAGTGTCATTTACAGAATATATCCAAAAGTTCTCAGCCAAAGATCTCCAAAGACTTTAAAGAAATACCAGTATCTTTATCCTCATTTTACAGATGGAAAAGAGAAAACATGAGAAGGTAATGCCAATGTCAAGGTCATCAATTCAACTCAGATTTCCTGAGATTGTTCTCTGAGACACAGATTCATTCTTTATCCAGATTTATTTAACATGTAATGAAATAGTTGCAGAGAACTTGGCCTTGCTCTGAAAATATAAAAATTAGCTTGTAACATTGGTTTTGTCTACACAAAATCAAGATTATATACACTGCTTTCATTATTCTCTACTTAGTTTTGAGAGAGAACAAGTGAGCTTAGTAAAATGAGAACATTACTTAAGGCTTGCACAATATAATTGTATTTTAAATTCTAGGGTGAAATTTCTGACCTAACTGAAGCTTATACTGATTTCAGTCAGGCAAGATTTTCACCCATAATGTGTGCTAAAAGGGAAGAAAGATATCTTTGTAAAGGCACTTTAAAGAAGTACTACATTCAAAGGGGAGAAAAGTTAAGTGAATGAAGTATTTCATGTAAACTCAGTGAGCTCATTTCCCAGATGAGCCAGATATCTGCTGAGTTTGCCTTAAAGGGCAAAAAGCAAAGATGGCTTCACCTCCTAAATGTGGCCTGGGGCACAGTTAGGATGATTTACCTTAAGACAGTTTAAATGTCCTTGCCTTATTCTGACTGAAGATCATGTCTCCTGACAGACAATGACACTGAGACACTGAGGTTAGGTCTGAACCCAGTCCTAAGTCTCCAGAATAAAATAAAAAAGGCATGCCACAAACATCTGAAAATAACAGCAGTCTCCTCTCATAAAAACTATTAAAGAGCAGGTTTGCTAAACATGAGGGGGCAGTAACAGTAATTAAAACGAAAGTATTAATTGAAAAGCTGACATTTCCTTGTACAATATCTGACACCTACGAGCAAATAATTACAAAAAAGCATAAGTAAAAAGTGTCAGCCTGATATGAGCAATGACAACAACCTTGTAGATGAGAAAAGTTTCCAAGAAAAGTCTTAAAGAACTTTTGGAAGACAAAGAGATATTTAAAGACTGGGAAAAGGCAGATATACAGAGTAGGAAAAGGAGAACACAGAGATTTCAGTGCACCTAACTGTAATTGCTAGCAAGGGTAGAGAACAACGAAGATTTGTTATTCTATTGGCATGGAGAAGATAGCAAGGTGATCAGTAGCAGTCAACACAACTGACAATAATCCAAACCCCTGTGGCATTATTAGAACCCGTATGGTTCCCTAAGGGCGCCCTGACCTATGTCATGTAGTCCTTCCATAGTGAACCAAAGGGAATGTGAGTAACGTAAAGCATGCACATTCCTACTTCAAAAGCTGCATTTGAAAGATAATCACTAGCTCATTGTCTTACTAAAACTCACAGGAGCAGTCATCTCACTAATGCCTTGGGTGATGTAATACACTTGCTGTGTGTACAGACAAGGAAAGTTGAAAAGGGCAAACACTGATGAAGATCAGGTATAGAATCCCAAACAAATCTAAGAAAATGGAAAAGTTCTCTAAAATAAATTAGAGTGCCTCAGTAAAGACAAACACTAAGTGCTATACTTCACTTGTCAGTGAGCTGAAGGTCACAACAATCAACTGCCCAAATAACTGGATGACCAGCCAGAAGACAGAAGACAACCTGGCGGGTTAGAATGGCTCTGAAATCAAATATCAGTCAACACTGTCTCACTGTTAGGACAAAAAAAAAAAAATTAAACCTCCTAAACATCACAGCATTAAGAGCAAACAAACCTTCCCTGAAGTAGTCTGTTCAGTTTACCATTTTACATTTAAAAATCTCCACTGACTGTACACCACTTGGAATTTAGAGGTGAGAAAACAAGGATGAGCAATGTCTGGATAAAATACTCTCAGCAAATGCTGAAATAATGAGAGATGCTCCATCTGAGGAAGAGAAACACAGAGAAATCAGCTAATATATATATATAATGTGCATGAAGTGCTGCTGCAAAGAAAAAGAAGTAATATATCCTCTCTGTTCAGAGAAAAAACAAACCACCAACAAATTCAATATGCTTGCTTAATTTTCATAACAGAAGTAGAAATCCCTCTGAAAAGGTTATATAAACATTAGTAGCAATCTTTGAGGTACAGCTGAACTGCCCTGGAGATAGGGATCAAACACAAACTTGAGGTCCCTATTTTAAAATTATTTTTATGATAAATCCTAGTTTTTAGAACACTGCATATGATTCACTCACTAGGCATATGTGTCATTTACAAATGACTATTTTCAATGTGTTTTCTCTCTCTAGAAAACACAGCAATTTTCTTGACTCTGATTTGTGATATTCCCCCCACAGTTTCTATCTACAGAAGCATTTAATTTAGAACTTTGCACATCAGACATGCACATTTGAACAGTATGCAGTATTCATGACACTATCCTGGCTGAGTGAGGCATGGAGCCAATGATACTTTGAGAGCGTAGGCAAGGGAGAAACAGGAAGGAGCACAGTCAGCAGTGCTTGTGGAAGGAGGGGAACGTAGGCTGGGAAGAGAAAATTGAAAAGGACCTAGGGCTAGCCAGAAGAGACCAGAGAGTAAAGAATTTCAAAGTTAGGGCAACACTCCAAACTTAAAGGAAAAAGTGATCTGTCTGTTAAAACTCCCCACTGAACATGCTGCTTTGCCTTTCCATGTTTTTTTATCTGCTCCTCTCCTCCTCCACCCTAGGCCAGGATAACTGGAGTACAGAACCATGTTTATACTTGTTCTACTTATTGAACAGGATCTTAAAATTGTGTGAGGTGGAGGCGGGACTGATGATAAGCTGTCAAAGAAAATGGAAACCAGAATTAATCCAATATGAGCTTCACTGGAAACTGATGTGAGAGCAGCTTTTGAAGGTTTTACTTTTTGTAAGAGCCTGCAAACAGGAGCTTCACTGTAAACCAACACTTTGTTTAGAAGGTCTTTCCAAATGGTAGATTTCCCATTCCTTCTATTTTCCTAAGAGAAAGGTGGGAGAAGACCATGAAAGTATTAAAATTTCCACTCCCTTCTTAGGCACTTGGCAACCCTGCCTTCCAATATACTGCTTCTTATTTAATTACCACTTCAAACAAGGCTGCATTATATCCACAGTCAATGCTTTGTTTTGCTATCCAACAGGCAGAGCAACATTGTAAAGAAGATTTAAGGTGCATCACTAACAGCCATAGGAAGAGAATACAATGTCCTTCACAGAAAGACACAGAAGAAACAATGAAAGTGTGATACCTTATTCAAAGAGGGAGAGCAGGGGAATTAGAGAAATTGTTAGCAAGGACAGTGAAAGGAGGGACACATAGAAGTAAAGGAACTGGTCCCTTCAGCATTTATGTTGAACATTGAAGGTGTATGATCTAAAACATCCTTCAAATTGATGCTACCATTTTATTCACATGGCCACAACACTTGAAGTACTGCAGTTACCAAACCGGAAAAACAGAACACGAGGCACTTGCTGTCTTTCGCTGTTTTACTTAGTAAGCAGCAGCCACTACCTTATCTGGCTGTCACTTCCCCCCTATATTTTTGCTATTGCATCAAGAGTACCACTGCTGCCAGTACTCCACCAAATGTTACCATTACTCCAAAGGAACAGAAAGGGCCTTAGGCAGTTTCTACTGTTTGCACCACTGCATTAGTAAAGCAGGGGAGGCTTGTTTCATACGTCTCATGCATCAGCAGACATGAGGGCCTTCTCTGCACTGCACCACCCTCCACTCTTGCTTCTTCTAAAGCACTGAATGGATGTACTATGAGTAGACATGAAATCACTCAAGATAAGCAAAGAGTGAGAGAACATTTTTCCCAAGTTTCTTACATTGAAAAGTGGAAATATTTGCCTTGATGTCAGAACAAATGGATTAGGTTGGGATGGTATTTTTCTGTCTGTTTATATTTGCATCTCTCCAACAGATGGAATGTAATAGCTGCAGCATTGGCCAAACTGAGAATTATTCTAGTGTAGGCAATAATAATGATCACAAATGGTAAAATGAAGCGAAAGTTCAAATTTAGCTCATCAATACATGATTTTCTCCTAGCCACAGAATACTTGGCAATAACTGCTTCCTGCTTTTGATCCTTTTTGAATGCAGCCAGAGAAATCCACCTATATAAAACTGAGATTTCAGCATTTTGGATTTCCAAAAGTCATCTAAAGGACTTCAGAGCATAGCTGGGCAGCAATTCTCACGTTTCTACTACACAAACAATACCAACCTTTAGAACATACCTAGGGAACATTCGTTCCCTAAAGGAGCAAAAATTTAAATTATCTGTGTTTCCTACCAAACAGGATTTTCAGGATTTCCTTTCAAGTAAATCAATGCTGCTAGACTACTCCATAGCTGAGAAATGTGGGAACTGCAGCACTGAGAAGCTGGGAATTCAGGCTCATGAGGTGTCGCAAGCCAGAAAAGCATAAGTTTCAGCTGCCAACCAGCAGGTGCAGAACTGAAGAAGCTGGGATTTGGGGAAAATGACAACTTGCCACATTGCCTTTAAAAGGCTAAGCAGACATGAAACCAACTCTCAGGAGTATTTTGAAAGTACACCTAGAATTTGTTTGGAGGTTTTTTTTGTTGTTGGGGGTTTTTTTTGTTTGTTTGTTTGCTTTTAAGGAAAGTTGAGACCTGAAAATGGATTCTGAATAAAATCTACGCTCTTATGTCACTTAGAAAATCTGACTGTCCTGTAACTAATATGAAAGAATACCTGCAGAGAAAGATTAATATAGGAGGGCAAGTTCATCTCTGCATTCAACAAAGCTCAGTTATACTTATCAGATTTCTGTAACAATATTATAGTATCAAAAGGAATTGCAACCAATTGTCAGCTTTTTGGTCCCAAGACAAGCAAGGAAAATTCAACATCACATTATGAAGCTTATCTGGACCGCTAGGTACTCACCAGACTGCAAGAGTACAGTACATTTTTGGGGTGCTCAGTGCTAATCCTTCCTTGTACATTAAAATAATTTCAAAGGTTTACACAAAGGCTGCAAGGTCTACAGGAAATTCATCTCCATTTTGCTTATTATTAGATAACAATATTGTGACTATCCATAAAAGAAGCATGAGATCCAGCCAAGAAACAGGTAATGACTGGCCACCTCTGAGGGGCAATAAAACCATGAATATTTGGGGGCTGCCTTGAAAGAATTAGAAATCTTTTAAAAAAATTAAAAAAAAGTTTCACATAGTTTTTTAATTCTCTTCTTTCTCAGATACAAGACGCCAACAGATGAGAAGCTACATGTCTATGTCAACACTTAGCTGCAAAGCCATGCAAATATTTAAACTGAGATAGAGATCTCGAAACACAAAACACCTTGCCAAAGCTTCAAAACTTTTATTAAATTATGGCTTTCTATACTATATGATCTTCTTACCTACTATAGGAAATGGTAGGTAAGGTACCAAATTAAACAAGCTGCACAGCCTCAAGGCATAATGCAATAAAGAATCCATTACCTAAATCAATTTATATCTAAGCAAAGAGAAAACATAAAGATATTTACATTAGTGTCCGATATGAATGTAAACCCTGCATTACTGGTGGGAAAATGATAGTACAGCTGTCCATTCTGTGTGCGATCGCAATACTGGGCCACACATTTATCAAACTGTCCCTTCTATTTAAAAACATATTAAATATGTGCATGAAGTCTGCATTATTAGCTAGCAACAAAGGCAAGAAACTTATTTCACTATTTTTTATTTGCCATCAATGCGAAATTGGGGTCTGAGAAGTTACAACCAATTGTATTTTTTCACTGAACTGCTACACAAAGTTTATGTATTTCTGTTAGAAATGTTTATTATTACAGAGTCAATCACACAATGCAATTTAGATGATAACCATACTTAAATTTTCTTTTTCTACCCTTTTTCAAAGTTCTGAAAAAGGAAAAACATGCAAATGCTGATCTGGGTATTTTTTAAATGTGGAAATTTTCTGGCTCAAGGACATTTTTACAAGATACAATAAGTTGAAACAAAATGGGCCAAATTTTGCTTAGTATACCCACGTGTACAGTTCAGCTGAAATAAGTCTGACTGCCTCTTAAACAGACCCTATCATTTGAGAAATCCACATGCAGCAAACTGAAAACTAAAATGGAAGATGGAGTGAAATCAAAGAATATTCTTTGGTCCACAGTTGGATGATCTGGCAGTATCTTCCCTGATGTCAGCATATTACTAAACACCTTCATGGATGGACTCCCAGTGACTCAGGACTACGCTCCCTCTGTTCCTTGTTTGTTTCTGAACAGCAATTCCCTACCTAATACCATAGGAAACCAATGTAGCAGCACTATGGAAACATTAATGTAATGCAGTGCTCCCCAATACTGCCTTGGTTTATTAGAGAACTCACATCTTTTTCTTAAAAAGATAACAGATCTTGTCCATAATCTCAGTTCAAAAGATGGCATTCTGCTTTCCTAAGGTTAAGTTCATCATCAAGAGAAGAAGAGAGTTAAAAAAAAAAAAATTCCCATTAAAGTCATTAAATTTGATTGATATGGGGACTACATTCTGCTGACCACAATTTGTGAATGAATACACAGCTGGCATAATTTATCATCATACTCCCTATTTTATTAACATAGGTTAATAAAATGGTTATAACATGTACTGGCATGTCAGGTCGCATCCAAGATAGTTGATAAATGCTCAAAACCTGTTAAAAAGCAAGAAAAAGACAGCCCTATCAAAATGAGAACAGCCTTTAAGAACATTATTTCAGTGCTTCTCAATTGCTATTACCAACTCAGCTGGTGAGAAGTGAGATACCAAAGCCATTTTCCTTTCTCGTATAAAATGACAATGGTTGACTTTTTTCTTTTTTAACAGAAACTACTGTATTATTCATTTTGTCTCCATTCTTATTCCAAGAAGACCTGTTTTTGTAAACAGCCAGTGAAATGAAAACCCATGCATACATTAAAAAAGACTGAAGGCTAAGTAAAAATAAACAGACGAGAATTTCTCACTCATATTGCACGCGACCAAGCTCTCTCACCTTCCCATGATTAGAAGTTCCTTTCAGAAAATAAAGCTACAGAACTACACCTTTCATTTTCACAGCTCCATTATAATGATACATCATAGAAATAATTGTGTGCTATAGCCTTGTAGCAAGTATTTTTATAACAGTCTATTCAGTCAGAATGGAGAACAGTATATGTAATGCCTGCATTAAGAATAGTAAAATAATATTAATTAATACAGTCCTGTAAGTTTGACCTCGGAGTACAGGAGAATTTAGAACAAATTTTGAAAGGATGGTTAATGAGTGACATGAACCTAAATGCAAAATGGGCTAAAATTTAAAGAGTTTTCCAGATTGACATAGTAAGATAATCTGTATTTTAGACAAAGACAAAAGAAATCCAGTCAGTCTTACAAGGTAGATTTCAGTAAAGCATTTCCAGTGGAAACCATATGTCAGTTTAGAAAGCTAGTGAGTAGACAGCTATGCAAAGGAAAAACAGCAACAAGAAGTACTAAGGGGAAGAATTTCAGACAGCAGGGAGCTTGGCTACTGGAGTTTTTCAAGGATAAATCAAGTTTAGTATTTTCTTTAATAACCTTGGCATGAACAACTGGGCTAATGAGAGTCAGTGATGTGGGGTGTCATTGCCAATATAGGAGGATTGCAATGCCTACCCCAAAAGAAACGGATTTCTTTGGTGACAAGAACAATAGAAATTTGACATGAGGCCCATGTGAACAAAAAATATTGTGATTGTGCACTTGGGAGCTAACTGCAAAAACTGCAGCAAGAAGCTCAGGGCGCATCAATAAGAAATTGCTAAGGTGGAGAATGAATGGTCTGTAAGATTCAGCTGTGAAAGAGACAAATGTAATGCTAGGAAGCATCAATCAAGGTATTTTCTGCAGATAGAAAAGTATTTATGCCATTGTACAAGGGCTTGCTTTCAAAAACTGCACATGATAATGTCTTCAACATTGAAGACACAGATTCACAAACCAGGGCAGAGAAGTGCTGCCACAACCATTCAGAAGTGTGTACCTTAAAAGAGAAGGACAGAGAAGATGAGATGTTTAGACTGAGAGACAACTGGGATGTTATCTGAAGGGGAAAAAAAAATTGACAAAAGAGTAAAAACCGGTATGAATTGGCCATTGGACTAAACATGTGGTTTCTGAGATACAAGGACAATTTGGTTGCAGAAGAGCCAATCACTGCTGCAGTGACAGAGAGCAAATGAAGAAACTGTTTCAAGTGTCTTATCCATTAGAAAACAGAGTCAACTACATTAATGGTGGTGTTTGATATGTTATAGCTTGCAACAGCAAGGGACTCAAGCTGACACTTTCAATTGCATGTGTGTGAATGTGCTGGCCTGCATTTATTTATAAATAAAGTAAATAATAACAATATCCATGAAATACGAGAGAAGCAAGAAAAGCCTGCAATTTTATTTACTTTAACAGATTTCAGCAATCAAAAGCAGAAAAGAGCAATTTAGAAGAGATTAGTGGTTGCTAATGCTTTCCACTGCATTAGAGGACATTTTCACAGGAATACTGACAGCGTGTCTTAGGGAATGACACTGATAAATAAAGACAGAGTAGTGAATCAAAAGACATGCAGATCTTCTCTAGAAGAATTCCAGGGTAATGAAGCAAATTACTTCTGTGTATAATGTCTGAAATGTTTGGGGGTTTTTTTTCCATAGTGTTCTTGTTCCTAAAAAATCCAAAGCACTAATGGGAACAGATATAATAGACCTTCCCCTACAAGTGCAGCTAACTAAGCACAGCACACACAATGCTGTCTAGCTAGGATGTCTGGCTTATAAACTTTACAGCAAACAAATTCCTAAAGTATCACATTCTTAACATATGTTTGTCCATTAACATTAAATATTTTTATGAGTTAACTTTGTTGAGGAAAGCAGCTTTATGCTGTCCATATTTCAATACTAAATATTAGCAGTAACATGTCTGTCCCTCCTCTACTCAGTGTTAACAAGAAACACTTAGGAGTCATTCAGCATCTCTTACTATCAACTGGTGTAAAATCTAAGCTGACTCTAATAGCACATAGTGACTGTGCTAGGCATGGGTGGGTTTGCTTTCTTTCTCCTGGAGCAGAATTTCTAGCCAGCTAGTAGCCATGCTAGTCTGGCATCTCACACAGATGTAGATTTGCCATTTAGGACAGAAAAAAGGTGAAGAAAATTTGAAGGAAAAGAAAATAAGTCAGCTATTTTCCAGGAAGGACATTTAACATCGACAGCAAATTCCAAGGTGTGTTTAGTTCAGCTTGTCTTGGCCTGACATCAGGATCTCACCTATGCAGAGCAGCTTGGTCCTCAAACCCACTTGTCCTAGGGTGACTTTATGATGCTTGTATCCCCAATCATCCATTCTGTTTGTGCTGTATATTGAGTTCTGTACCTTTAAGACTGATTCTGAGAGTGAACCAGGGAAAGTAGACGCGTGGAGTTTGTTTGAGAAACGGTCTGATCCCACACATTCTCTGGTCTGGACTCCTGTTTGGAGAAACGGACAGCAGTGGGTCAGAGATCTTTTTTGCTTTTAGTTTTAGCTAGCTGAGGCAGAAAAGTTCCCTGGACTGTTTTTTGGTGGGTTTTTTTGTTTTTTTTTTTCCTTTCTTTCCTTTTTTCTTCTTGGGATTGTTTAAATCTACTCTGGACTGACAAACCCAGAGGAGCACCAAGGGCTCGCAGCTGCGGCCCACCGGGCCTGGACCTCCGGAGGGACTGGGACTGACAACAGACTGAGTGAGCTGAGCT